>NIJG01000112.1:3530204-3545916 GCA_002201625.1 Euglossa dilemma
TTATTTACAAATTTTCTTTCGATATATTAAAATATTTGTTTCTCCTCCCAGCTTTTTTTTTTCTTTCTGTCTCTCTCTTTTTTTTATAATATTTTAGTAACGAAACTAGTTTGTATGGATCTTAAGTAGCATACTCTGGGAAAAAGGTTTCTAATATTTATGTTTTGATGAAATTTTGCTTATATATTTACTTCTCCTACCATGTAACTATTAGATTAACTTCTTTAAAAGAGAAAAAGAAAAAATGTCAAATAAGGATACTATCATATGAAATTACATTTTAATTCGAACTTAATTAAGTAATATAAAATATTTTTCTTATATAATATCGCATCAAAGAAGATATTTCAATTGAATTATTGACTTAAGAATGTAACCAATTGTTACTATTGTAGTAACGATAGTTTGGGTTAAAAAATAATGTTTAAATTGATTAAAAAAAGTAGCATAAAGTTCCGAAAAGAAGAGACAAATTTTCTTATCGTTCGAGCTTGCCTCCACCACGATAAATACTACAGGTGCTTGGTTTTACAAATCACAAATAATCACGACGCATGATAACACAATTGAACACATGTCTGACATTGGTACATGAGCTATAGAACTGTGAAGATAGATAAACATTGCTAAATAAATTTAATAGAAAGAAAAGAAAGTTGTGTGGAAATATGATACAAAAGAGAATATAAAAACACTTAACTCGACATATAAAAAAGAACACATTTGACTTTGTTCGTGAATTAAGAATGATTTCTTACGATTCGCGATTTGAAGTTTTAATTATACATTAAAAATTATTTCGTCGGGGATAGCATTATCATTATGAAAATATTTGCTATTGATGCTACACTTTTTCCGGAATAACCGGAAAATAATAAAAGAGTGTCATAGCAAGAATATAATAGGTATATACGCTGTTATTGCATTTTAATAAAACGTCAACGATTTGTATCATACGAATGAATCGAAAGGTAGCTCTACTTGGAACCCTGAAGCCATTACATTTGATACTATGCGACTCGGGTCTCAAGATAAGCCACTAGTACTCCAGCAAAGGGATCGAAAGTAGAATATCAATGCCACTTAATTTCGTTCTTTATTAGTAGGCTGTATTTATTTGCAACCGGTATTGCAAGCAAACAAAAGATTAAAGGCATTTTTAAACGATTTGTGGCATACCTTGTAAACTTTTCTTACAAAAAGAATTATTTGTATTGATAGATGTAATAAGTTACAGAATGTATTTAGTCATGCATAGTTGTATGTGATAAGACTACGTGTAATGAGGAAAGTGCTTAAAAGTCATAAGGTATCGGAGGTAATAATAATATCTGAAATAAAACTGCAACTAAATGTTTTATAAGCTGTTTGTTATACGAAAATCCTAAATTTAACAAGTTTCTATAGTATAAGTGATTTTGGACGTAAATAAGTACAGCTAGGACTCAAAAATGATATACGTTTTTCGTTATATATCGATATTCGATCAATCAGATCGAATATCTTCAAACATAAATACCAAAAGATCAATTCGTTTTCTTCCCCAAATTGGTCACGGTAGAATGGGAAATTAACGAGTCACTTTTAAACTGACTAACAAAGCTGTAAAAAATATATGTAATATTCCAATTTTATTGCTATAAAAAAAACTTTCAAAATACTTTTAAATAGACGAATTCGATGATGGGACTTCAATGAATATTCGAGATATTTGGGAAAAATCTAATTTACTTTTGTGTCGATGCATCACAAATAGAAATAATTTAATACTTACGTTTATCATTACAGTACGATAACACTTGAAGAGGAGTTAAAAAAGTAAATTTTGTAAGCTGTTGAATGATGGCATTAATCTTATAAGTTGTCAAGGATCATGTGACATAATTGTGAGTACTGAATACATAATTACGGAATGATACGTCACGCGTGTTTGAATGAGTGGATGTATAAGTTAAGAGTTCTATCAGTTATTCATTATAACGACAAGAATATGTAAAGAGTTTAATAATACTTACTAATAAAATAAAAAAATGCCACTATAATAATGCTTGATATTTTCGGTAGGATTAATTATATGCGAATAATTATTATTACTTTCTTTTTTAGTGAATACGAATACTTTTTTATGCGCGATTACATTGCTTCTTAATAATTCTCCCAATGTAATATCTCGATAGGAAATTACGATTAAAGTTGTAGTAGAAATTAAATAGTTTGAATACTTTATATATTATAACACACATCGTACTTGAATAATCAAACTTATTTAATGCTTTACAATATTTAAGTAGTAGCTAGTTAAAAGCCTTAATAATTTCGTGATACCTTTCAATCACAAATTTAAGAAGAACTATATTTTAAAATACAAATTTAAGATATATGTAATAAAAATATAAATTTGATAATTAGCAAATGATTGTATAGATTTTAGAATATAATATAATATATATAATATAATATATATAATATAATATATATATATATATTATATTAGCAACAAGAGCAATCACAATAATAATAATTAAACTTTGAATATCATGAATTTAATGTCTTTCATTTCTTAGCATGTAAAATTAAAATTGAATAATCTATATGGATTCGAGAACTTGGGACGCGATATCGCTGTTGGACAAAATGGCTAAGCCATTAAGAACAAACCAGGTACAAAATACACCCACTACCTAATCCATTTTTTTCGCAAGTTTGAGGAATATTGAACCCTCTTACCATTTTTGCGTCATTTCCAACGTTACCGATTCAGCTTAAAAGATTACAAGGTCCACAGTAGTTAAAATTGGAACCAAATTTTAGTGTGACTTATATAGCTTATAAAGAAGCTATAGGATAAAACACTTGATAGTCGTGAATGAAACATGAAATTCTGTACGTCTGTTTTTTATCGCGCAATTAATTCAATTTCACTATGATTTCACGTATACGCATATTACATAGCTCTTAGTTCTGGCATCGTTTGTCAAAGCTGAACTTAACGAATATTTCATAAACGCTGGATACAATTTTTTCAGAAAAACATAGAACTACATTTTTAACAAATGATGCCAATTACCAGGTGTCACCACGTGCAGGTACCCGCGCAATCGAGATTCGTGCCTAAAGACGCTATGAAAATATAGTACAAAATAGCATACAAAGTAAATCACAAAATAAATTAGAAAATAAATTACATAGTAAATTTCGAAATTTAAAATGCCCAATACTTGCAGCAAAGGAAAAGCAATTAATAATAACAGGAAAATAAAAATAGAGGGGTTGAATCGGTTGTTGCATAAGATTATTGTGCAATGGATAAAGAAATGATATTTTTAAAACGGGCACACACGTTGCCACTTATAGCGCTTTACAAGACGCAACAATAGTATAAAATTATGGAAAGTAACAAAAGAAAAAAGCGCTATATTTCTCGTGACTCTGGTTTTCTTAATATTATATCAAAAGGCGATAAAGTTTTAATTCCCGATCGCGATATATCGAATTTCAGGGGATTTCGACGATCCCGCATGAACGCAAACGATTTAATAGGAGCACAGTAATAATTTAATCGTAATTAAAATATCTAATGTCCATTAACAGCAGTGGAATTAAAAAATAAAAAAATCAGTGAAATAATGAAGTATTAAAAATTAAGAATAAATAAAATAGGATAAAATAGATGAATTGGATGAAATAAAAGTGAGTAATAAATAAATAAATAAATAATCAAAAGTGAAAAATAAGCAAAAAAGTTAGTTTAGTCGGTACTAATTTCGAAATGCACGTCATGACGACTGGGAAGCAACTGACTGTCAGCTGCGACTGTCAGTGTCTATATGGACCGAGAAAATGCTGACCGAAGTCAAACGGAGATTCACGAGCTCAACCGATTTTCCAAAGAATCGCGAACCTTTTATAATACAACAGTTATCATATAGTTTATGGCAAATATGTACTTTGTATAATTTGCAGTAACAAATATATACAGTAATTTACAATCAAATCTACAATATTAAGATCGCAGCCAATTAGCTCGTATTACTTGCTATATCATTCATAATTGTATCATAGCTATTAGTTATGTATGATATAACTATAGTGATACAATTAGAAATTATATGTCAAATAATGCCGATTGCCCAGGTCTCACCACGTGGAGGTGCTACGAATGGAGACCCACCCTATCCACCTCCGATCTTCCCTCCATTTCTGTAAAAAATCTACCAACATTCGAATGAATTCCTCTTTTTCCTGCATATTTGCGAAACGTCCAATATTTGATCGCTATGGAACCGATCGCTGTAATGATACCAAACATAGCTTGGAAAATGCAGTTTTTTAATATTCAAAGTACGCGTTCCAATAATTTCCAAATATTTAAATTAAATACATTGATTTTAGAAATTGCTCTCGAGAAAATCCTTTCTTGTGTATATGTTCAACAAAAATTGCAGAAAAATGCAATTAAAATGAATGAAACGAGCAATAAAAAATTTCTATTCGATTTGTTCAATTAAAATTCTGATGTACAAGAAATGCCTAACCTAAACTACGAGATATAACTTGTACGAGTGTAAAATATATACCGAACGAATATTGTTATATATTAGGTCGTCCCATAAGTTCTTGCCAGTTTATCCTTTTACTACTTAGAATTGTATGTCGAATAAACCTTGAAATATTAAGAAAAAATGCAATCGCCCTTTTGTTATTCTATTTCTTCCTATTTCGTTGGTAAATACGTTAATCAACGATATAGTTTATAAAATGCAACGAAGAATGTAAATATCACCGCGAAAGAACTTATGGGACGACCTAATATTAATACATTCGTTGTTACTATGCTTGCTAGGAAAATAATAAATTACAACTAGTTACCAGTGCCGTTTCTACCTACGACATGGTGGGTAAATAAAGGAACCATAAAGTATATGACTTACCGACTGTAAGTATGTGTACCGTATCTGGGTAGTTTTGGATTAACGTTGATCTCTTCTTAGCATCGAGATTGCTGAGATCCTCCTTTAGGCCTCGCTTCGAAGTAACGATGGCCGCATTGTCACTTCGCTTGAAATTTCTTCAAGAAACTCCCGAAATGGCGGATACGCGACATACATAAGTACACCGGATGAAATTAAGTAACAAGATTCACAAAAAACCGTGCGAACGTACGAGTAAGTGGTTAGAATTTATCACGCTTTCCAAAAAATTTTCAATCCTTATTTTGAATGAAAAATGTAATCGAAGTTGTTTAATCGTTTAATTGTTACGAACATAATTAATATTTATTAACAATAATTAATAGAATTATTGTAAAAAATAAATACAAAAATGAAATTATGTAATAAATAATTAACGACAGATAAATAAAATAATATAATTATTTGAAGAAAATAATTATATGATAAATATTACGTAATATGTAAATAATGTATTTATTTAATTGTAAATTACATTATTTATTTAGTTCAAATTAGTTTAGATTATTTAAAGCAGTTGAACGGTAGATGTTTACTTCGCGACGGTCGAGGACCAAATAAATTTCCACTGAATCTCGACGGTCCTTATATAGGCCCGCGCGTAACTTTGCCGAGGTTGAACGAAAATTCATGAACTTTACCGACTTTTCACAAATTTTCACACCGCGCATAATACCTAGTAAGTGTCTGCGAAATTTTATCACAGAGAGAATCAACGTAACGAAAATGCAGTTAACCAATGGGGTACAAAATAAATAGTAAGATTCGTTTGGTTCTACTCTAATCGCTGCATCTTCGAACGAATTCAGCGTTCATTGCATGCAAGTTTCGCATATTTTTAATTTTCACACACACGCTTTTTCTTTCCCTCCGATACTATTTCGATAAATAATTCCTTATCTGACCGTCATTTGTAAATAGAGGTCGCTACGATCAGTCTCATATTTTTAGATCGGTAAGACAGTCAAAGTTGAACCGTAGAAATCTGTAAAATGTTAGATCTTTATTTATATATCGTTTATGATCGTTAACATTGGGGAATAAAACTAAAAATTGTTCGCTTTAATAGTGAAATACGAAAAGATCGAATATAAAAGTATAAAAAGATTTCACGTCTTAGTTTTAAAACGTCTCTAAAAAGTCTTGTTAACTATCTATTTTCTGATAAATAAAATGCTCGATATCTTTTGTCCTAAATAAAATCATACATAGAACGTGGTAATTCGGATACTCCATTCTTTTAATATCCCTAATTTTTTTCGGAATTGCTTTATTCCTCGTTGCATAAACTGTATATATAAATAAATACTTATCGCAATCCTCAAATAAAATTATTTATGATGTCGCATTACCATTCAGCTCTTTGTGTTCTATTAGCTTATGTGCTTCTATATATCACAGATAATATGTATCACTGATTTAACATCTTTTGTTTGCTGTCTGGTGCCTGTTTTATAGATCCCTTAAAACGACGAAATCAATGAAACTCAGTTTAGAAACTCGATGAAAACAATTTTATATAAATATCGTACAACAAACGATAAAAGAATATCGCTTAAATAAAAAAAGCTGCCCGTTTCTTTTTCAAACTGCGCCCTAATATATAACGAGTAAGCGTACTGAGAGATATAAGACGGTATTCTAACAATATGAAACGGTTAAAAAACGACTATCATTTTAAATGCAAACGAAATGAACCTAGTACATCTTTAACTCGCAAAACTATAATTAGAAGGATAAAAGGAAATTGAATATTTTATTTTACGCGATACATTGTTCTTAATGACAAAGATAACTTAATTCACCATAAAAAATAGAAATTATAAATTTATTATAAATTTAGGAATTACAATGGTTCCATGGTAAATCTGTCACGTTCTATCGTTGATGATCGTCGAGCACAGCAGCGTCCACAAAGAGAGCAACTCCATGACAGTGTCTACTATCACCATACTGTCAATGGATAGCTCTCTTCATAGCGCACGCCTTTTGTTCTTCGTTCTTCGTTTAAATCTCTCCATTTTTATTCTTTTCTTTTTTTTGCGTCCTAATTACCTAAAGCTGTTGCATTTTATAAAGAACGTTGATCGGGAAAAAATTTGATTTGCACAGGGCATTGATATTTTATCGAACGTTAACCGAGGAGATCCGGATATTCGAGAGAAAACACTGAAAGACAGAAAGTGGTGGAATATAGCATGAGCATAGCAGCTTTGCTTGTTATCAGGGAGGTGTGAGCAACTTCTTCCTCTTTAGCGCCGCCACCTGATTGCGCGGTAAACATAACCTCCGTGCATTAGCTCGTGCCACGAGTCGTTAACACTTCCTTTTCTTCTTCATCCCGATGCGTTTATTCGAACGTTCAAGCCTAGAAATACATTAAACTACGAATCAATATTTCATCGGACGGACGGCTCCGAGATAACAATATAATCTAAAAGTAGATTTCGAATAATACCGAAACATACGATACCGAAGGATCGAGCTCCGAATTGATCGATAATTCTATCGATTCGAGATAAGTTTGAATAATTCGTTGCCGAGCGATAATAGGTTATCAGATTCTACATAATTAGTGAGAAATTAATCGTGACTATTCCGTAGATATCCTACAATCGAGAGAAAAATCTTAAAAGAACCAATAATTTTTCAACAATTAAGAAAATTAACGATGGAAACGCGACTAAGTAATTTAATTGGATTATATCGGACTATATATCGGCTATAGTTTAACGAATAACAAAATATTTCCCAAAACGAGCAAGCACGGGAACTCCCCTAAGATAGTACCATAGACTCGAAACCTTTATTTATTCAGTTGACATTTTTTTTTTTTTACTGACTCCGTGCAACTGCTCAAACAGACAGATATTTAGTTATAGTAGAGTTGTTTCATTGCATTTATAATATATGTTCTTGTATCTTTCTTTCCTTTCTTTTTTCTTTATCACACGCATACATTTCACAGTCGAAATTATGATCGTTGGAAATGTACAATGTCTTATCACAGAGCACTTATGTTCATCGGAATTAAAAGGTAGTCTATAATTAAAAATTTTACGATATACGATATTGTCATGAAAAGCTTTGCACGCAAGTTTTAACCATTTACGAAATAGCTGAAAATCTCATAATTATGTCATACCTTAGACACGTTTGCGTAACATCATAACAAAATTTATGCTTTTCCTCGTTATTTCGCTGCACAAAGGAAACCTAGACAAAGTTGCATAATGAAACGTTCAGCGGCTTGAATAATTACCGAGGCACATATCGTATTCTTATTTTTTAATTCTCTTCTATCGTGTATCCGAAGAATCAATAAAAAACACACATTTATTAAATCTGACGACAAATATCGAATATCAGCTTTGAGAGAGGCCAACGATTACACGTTATCAGTAGACGATGCGATAAAAACGATAACGAGTTGACTCGCGGAGGTATTACCGAAAATCCTTCTGCCGAAGGATTTTTCTGTTTAGTTTCCAGGCAACCGGTGTAATCTTAAAATGTGACAATAAAAGAAGTTGAGACCTTTGATTACTTTCCCGCTAATATTTCACTCGAAATGAAAAATTCACCGAATTTGTTGCTGGCTTTGCGAAAATATCCGAGAATACCCGAAGGAAAATTATTTTCGACAAGATAAATAAGAATAAAATCAAACGTTACACTGGTCCTCTTTGTTTCATTGGTGCCTATTTACCAAGTTTAATGAGTTTCGCGTTATCTTCTTAATTGCATACCTATTTGCGAAAAAGCATAATTTTATTAACGTGCCAACATGTAAAATATCCATTCGTGTTCTACTCGAAGAAATTGTACATTAAAGTGGCCCATGGTTATGTAATTTCGACATTTTTTTTCGATTTTGATATTATAACCATCTAAACAAATACAGGGCACATTTAACTTTATTATCGCGGTAATTGTAACAGTTTCATTATCAACGCCAACGTGTCTTCTGGCATGCTCGTCAATTAAAGTAGCTATAATTAACTGAACAAATATCAACCCAGGTCCCTTAATCTGATATAAGATCCAGCTCGATGTTCTTTGCGATATTTACGAGAATATCGTCATCACGATGAAAATGCGAAATCTACAAATAGTGACCGAGATTTCGTAACGAACGACGTTTTCGTTTAGGAAAACGGCAAAACTCAATGTCACGGAACGAATATCTCGTACATCTGAAAAATTCAACAGCGTTATTAGAGTCGTTGTAAAATATATTTCATTACCGATACACTTGTATGTTACACAGTCATTATTTCGTGCGCGAAACCGACGTCTCGTGTATTCTCTAGTAGTATTATAATTATATCCCTGGAATTTACACATGAAAAGGCCACGATATGTAGAGTTCCAGCTGTAAGTACTTGAGGTCGCAGGAAATTCAGTGCCGATGGACACGAGCGACTCTGACGAAATGAAACTTTCCAATTTTTCTTTCAAATTCTCTATACAAATAGTCCTTTGTATGCGCTCGTCGATGTTTAATTGGTCAATTTTCGTTACAACGATCGAAACTGTAATATGGATCCGGAAAATTGGTGAAAAAGTTCGTGACGACTCAACGACTTACCTGCTCCGGTACCCCTGGTCCCAAAATCATCGATGCTCACGCTAGACTTCCGGATGAACGTGTACATTCCGTTCAAAGTTTCTCTAAGTGCACGTCATTGTGTAACAAATAGGAAAACCAGAAACCAAAATGGCGCAATGAACCGACGAAGAAGATAACGTATTATTTATGAACAACCCGCAGATACAAACTTGCAGAACAAACGAACGAAGAGGTTCAAGAACGAGTGACGTGGATGTCTCTCCGGCCCGACTCATATACTCTACCTGCGGTGATCTGACGTCACGGGTATGCTTCTTATCAGGTAGAAGCGCCAACACCTGTAAGCTCGCACCTGTATGCTTGAGCTTAACGCCGATGGGAACGCCCTGAGCTGAATTTTCCAACCGAAAAGATCTTTTTGCACTGGCAAATTTTCTACCAGCAACAACTTTACATGCGCTTGCACGATCGCGTAACGTGAAATTTTATGAATATCCTAATTAACAAACACCTGGCCAATTTTTAAGCGGTGTCTAATCGGAGTTTTGAAATAAGTTCTAGTTTCAGGGTGTATCTTAGAACATAGATTTCGCACGAAGTATAATCGGTAGAAGAGGATTATCTTCTAAATTAAGGAGAGATGGTTTCAAAAATTTTAAGCAAAAAGTACCGTTCGAGCTGATTAAAAATATTCCGTTTTTGTAAATGTTTCTATAACGATATAGGAACATGCGTGAAAAATGTGTTATTCTGTTTAGACTATGTTTGAAAGAGAAAGATGCACTATCGTTTAAAAACAATGATACATTGATTTTAAAGTTTCTTCTTATTCTTTTTTTTTTTTTTCTTTTTTTTGGGAGGGACAGAAAATATTTCCTTTTTCTAACCAGGGACAACGTAAGAAATAAAACGAGAAGGGAAAATAAACAAAATACGTGCTTGAACGTAAACTTATCTTTTTCGAATCTTGAAAAAAGAGATGAAACAGCGGGTATAAAACTGACGAGCGATATCAATAACAAGAGGGAATACAGTTGTTCGTAGCAAATACAGATTCTATGGAAGGGAAAAGGAGAAAGAATAAAGGTAGAAACGGAACCGCTGGTTCGACGATGTCACGCGCGTTTACGTGGAGCGTTGCATCTTATCTCATGCCCCAGTTACATCATAGCACACAGTTTTCTGGTTCTTACACAATTCCGATCGGAAGGAACTAACAGCAAGTGTCGATGGTCAACTCGTGATTCACTAATGAAACCACGATAATTTATTTTATGACGTATAATCAAGGTAAATTTTCTATCTTCGGAATATCTCGGAATTAGTTAAACTGTAATGACGGAACGAGTACCAATGGGGGGCAGTGGTTTGCTCCTGAAAGGAAAAGACATCTTCAATAATTTCCTGATACATTTTGCATTTTCATTTGTTGCTGTTACACACCTGCAGACTTCGTGAAAAATTTGTCTAATTTGCTCAGAAATTTGCTTGTAAGTCGCAAGATCGGCAGCTTTGTCCTGTTGCACAACATCCAATCTAGCTTTCAGCGCGAGGCATTCTTCTTGCAGTAATTCCATTCTGTGTAAAATGGATGAAAAATCGTTAAACGCAGTTTACACTTTGGATAAATGTCACGTACATTCGTATTTATATTGATTATGAAAATTACTTGAGCCGCATTTGTTCCGTATCCATTAATTTATCGCTAGCTTTCGATAATTTTGGTAATTTCGTCCTGTATCCGGTGTCGACTTTCACAATCCCTGCTCTTTCTGTTTCTAATTTTCGTATCTTTAATTCTAACTTCGCTGATTTGTTTTTCTCATTGCGTAATGTATTCTGCGCATAATTCGTTTAATGAAAAATCCAAGAATTCAACCAAGAGATATATAAAAAAAAAAACAGCGTTGGAGAAGACTCACAGAAAGTGCGTCAGCGTCATTTCTTTCTTTATCTAGCCGCCTGTTGAGTACTGTTATTAACTGCAACAGTCTCTCCCTTTCAGCTTCAGCTGCAAGAGCTAAAGTTACGTACTCGTTAGGTTCACATATGCTTCGAACACTACGAGGAGAACTAGTGTCATTGAAATTATTCAAAAATACTTCCGGTTGTGCAATTTTACGAGACTTAATCTCCAATACGTCCGGAATCGTTCCGTTTCTGAAATTAATAACGAACGTTTATAAAAATCTACAAATATCCCAAATTTGTATTAAGAGTAAAATACCTCAATTTATCTATCTCGATCTCTCGTTCCTCTAATCTTCTACATAACCGGTCAATCTGAAGTTGCGCCGACTGCAAGTCGTTCTTTAAATTCGTACAATCACGTTCGATCTTTTCTGTTCTATTTCTCATATCTGTCTCGCGTTCTTCGTGTTTTATTTCGGTTATTTTAAGCCGATTCTACAAATTTTATACTCATTATATAGAGCAGAAAAGAACAACTTCAACACCGTTCAATACTTACGTTAAGCGTCTCGATTAAGTGGTTATCATGAGATCTCTTCTCATTTAATATTGCAATATTTCCTTTCGCGATATTCAACTCGTGCTCCAATACTTTTATCCTCGCTTTCGAAGCCTCTAACTTCCTCTTGTATCCCTCAGCGGCAACTTCCGTTTGCCGAAGTTGCTTCGCTGAATCTTCAATTTGTCGTCGCCTCTCTTTTTCGACATTTCGAAGATTCGTAACGTTCTTTTGTTCTACAAACACTAACATAGATTTTATTAAGCGAAATGTAAAAATTGGGAAATTTGATCTAATACCGGTAGAGGATTTTTGCGTCCCTTCGTATTCCGACAGTCTTGATTGCAAATCCGTTATTTTTTGTTGTAGCAGGTGAATCTGCTCTGCCCTTCCTCGCCATCCAGATTGATTTGACAAATTATTCAAATTCACGTTTTCGCCAATTTCACTGTATAATAACTATATTTACAACTGTAAAGATTGTTCTACCCTTCCTTCATTCTTATATAAAATTTACAATAATATATCTAAACAAAATACCTTATGTAATTTATTAATCTCCAGCTTAAGACTAACACAAGTATTTCTAGATTCGTACAATTTTGTTTGAGTTTGCTGTATTTTTTCTAGTAGTTGTTTGAATCGATCCTCGTCATCCTTCGACTGATTATTCTTGGTACCTTTGTCAGGGATACCATCCTGTATCTCGATCATAATATAATGGAATGATGGAATAGTAAAAAGTAATTGTATAAGAATGGCATGTGAAACTAATAAGTCTTGAATATAACTCACTCTCTTGAGAGGAGTCATTTTTCAAACGTCTCTTTTCATGTTGTTCATTCTTCAATTCTGTTTCTCAGGCAGTTAAATGAGTTTCGAGGTTTCTACACTTAGACTTAAGAACTTCTATCTCAGCTGTCTGTTCTCTACACCTCTTGCTAAGTTCAATAATCTTTCCGGTAGCTAACTCATTAGGTTTTCCTAAAATCATTGATTGCACCGTTTCTGACACTCCTTGCCTTCTGTGGAGTTTTTCTTCTGTCTCCTCAAGTGCTCGACGTAAACAACCATTTTCAGCAATTAAATCCTATTATTTATTTCATATACTCAATTTAATACATTATTATTTAATAAAATATGACAAATTTATAATTTTATACATTGCATTTATTCCAATTACCTGAATCTGATTCCTCAGAAATAAATTTAATTCTTTCGGGAAAATAATGTGGTCGGGTAAATTCTCCTGATATATATTAAGAATAGCATTTTTCTTTATATCCATTTTAAAAATTTAACTGTTTTATTAAATATTTATTATAACAAGTCAAGAACAATACCTCTGTTAATTCTTTTAGCCATGGAATCGGTGCATCAAAATCTAAAGAATTATTTATTTTATCTTGTACTGTTTTATACACTATTTCTGATTTGGACATCTTTTATGATTTATCAAAATTTGTTTCTAACCTCCCTTTATTATTCTACGATTCTTCGATTATAATACAGTATTAAAATCACCATAAAAATGATCACATTTTTTTATCTATCTATTTACTGCAAATAAATTTTTGAATAACGTATTGTTACATATACGCGTGAAGTTGGGTTTTTGTTCTAATAACTATATATCCAATTATATGATGATTTCATGTTCATAGCAAATTAATAACATAAGTAAATTGTACAAATTTTATTAGATAAGCTTTTTTATCTATATTATCCAATATGTAATATTTTACAATTAAGAAATTTGATTACATAAAAAACTTAATACTAAATGTTAAAATAGGGAATCAATAAGTTGAAATTTAAACATTTATTTAAAATTAGACTTATTGATTTAACAATTATGTTTTCGTCGTTTTCATATTTTGTTTTCCCCTATTGCCTGTAAACTTCTGATAATTTCTATTCTTTCCACCTGCTAATTTTCCTGCTTTTTGTAGAGCATGTAATTTAAAATTTTTTGCGACACCTATCTTCTTGTTACTTCCAGAATATTGCACGTTTATCCTTCTTCCATTAACAAATGAGTGATTCAATGAAAGTGCTTTCTGTTAACATATATAATAATATGTAATTAAACGTAAAAATAGTGAATTTTCAGAACTAACGAATTATTATACATAAAATATACCTCATAATCTGTATTATTTGCCAGTTCAATATAAGCAAATCCACGTGCTGTGTTTGCATCTTTTTTAGGAATCCTAATATCAATTACTTGACTGACCTTAGTCAAAAAATGTTTTTTAAGTTCTTCGCTGGTAATACTAAAATAAAAGAAAGTAATTATTTGAGTATAAAATATAAGCTCAATGTAAAAGTAAATATTCTTACCTATATGGCAAATTTCCTACAAAAAGAACATATCTTTTCTTTTTACTTTCTTCTTCTATATTTATTGGTTTTCCTTTTTCCTTTTTGTTATATATGTTATTTTTTTTAACTTCATTGTCATTATCTTGGTCACTATCCTTATCTTCATCATCGTCGTCGTTGTCGTCGTCATCGTCGTCGTCCTCCTCCTCATCGTCATCGTCATCGTCATCGTCGTCATCGTCATCGTCATCGTCGTAATCGTCGTCTTCATCATCATCATCGTCATCATCATCATCATCGTAATCATCTACTTCTTCTACAATGCTTTCATCTCCATCTTCACTTACTTCGTCACTTATCCCAATTTCTTCCACATCTTCATCATCATCGTTATCTTCATTTTTCTGTTTTAAGGGTGACACCTTATTCTGTTTAACATCCTGTTTTTTATTATCCTTATTTGATTTAGTTTCTAATTTCCCTTGCAATATTTTTTTTTGGTCATTATTTTGTATTTGTTTTTTCTTCCTACCTTCTAATGACTTTTCATTTATTACTTTCTCTACCGGTTTTTTTGCAATTTGTTTTGGTTTATCAATTCCTTGTTCTACCCTTAACTTTTTTTTAAGTGTTGCTAGTTTCCGCTTAGCACTTTTTGTGAGAATCTCTCGACCTTCTATTGATTGAACTCTCTTTTTTATTTCATCAACAGATAAATCAACTCCTATTCCATGATGTTTTAGACGCCTATTCATTTTGCGTTTTTCTCTATATTCTTGTCTCTTCCTTACCAATTCTAATTTTTCTTCTTCGCTTAATATTTTCTTCTTATTCTTTTGTGGACTAACTTTATTTATTTCTTTCTTATTAAAACTTTGAACAACTTTTGAATCATTACCTTTCTTCTCATTTTTAAATTTTTTTTCTGTGCCTCTTTTGACCTGCTTATTTGTTTGTTCATTTTGTGTAGTTCCATTCACTATTTTCTTTTTTTTAACGTCTTTTTTCAAATTTTCTAATCCCTCAGTTTTCTGTAGAATTGCTTCAGACTCACTTATTGATCGTTTTTTAATATTTTTAACCATATTTGCGTTAGCCATTATTATTCTGTGTAATATAGTTAGTGATTTACTATAATTAAAAAATAAAAGAAATTTTAAATACATTCATATTTTATGAATAAAATGGTTAACTTAAAAGATAAATATAAGACAAGATTAAAAATCTGGATATCGTGTCCGCATGTTATATATAACTTATCGAATATACTTAAAAATAAATGATGTATTTTTTAGGCATTTTAATTGAAATATATTATTTTACAATATATATTACTACAATATAAATTACATACAAAGTTAAATACATGAT
>NIJG01000112.1:3546425-3557548 GCA_002201625.1 Euglossa dilemma
TTAATATTATAATTAAAATAAATAAATAATATTTTCACATAAATAATATAGTTAGTAATATAATCATTATATATATATTCAAAGTACATACAAAACAATATTTGAATATGGTGCCATTTATAAAAATACGATTGTCTTTTTTTCATTACTTTATTATTGTAATAACAGAAAGTTTCAATTGATGAATTTTTAAAAACAGGACATAATTATGGCATAATACATTTATTAGGCAGTTTGCATTACAACTTTTATATTAACTAGTTGAAAATATTCGGTTGTTCGAAAATAAATTGTGATTTTTAAGCATAATGTTTAAAATTGTATATCTATATCAAAAATTACAATTACAGTTTACAGATACAAGCAATTTTATTTATGAAAATCCGAGGTTCTAAAACTTATTATTCATATTATACAAGGTTTTCTATTGTAAATGGTCAATTAATGTTATATTTTGCATTTAATCATTGTAATTCTATTAATCAATAGTTATGTTTTATTCAACTAATATTTCACACAATTTTTGCAGTTTTACATCTTGATTTACTCAATCATATATCTATTTACTTATGCACAACCTAGTAATTTCTTAACATATTATTTTTATGTAAAGATTTTATTTATATTCAAGGAATATAAGGAGATGTATGTAACTATGTACATAGGCATATACGTCTATGTACAAATGTATACAAATCAGAAATTTTAATTCAAATTGATACGTTAATAGTTAATTAATTAAATACAACAAAATATAATGTAATATATTTATAGTCAATAATGTGATTTTCTTAAAGTAGAAGTATATAACTTACATGGAAGACATTTAATAGTTTTCAAATAATTACAGTATATGATAAAATATTCATAAATAGTATAAATGCAACATATCTGTTTTTTTTTATTAAACATATGTGTTTGACTTGATTTAGTATGTCACATATACAGTAACTTAAAATCTTGTTTTTTTATCAAATAAGTATTATAAAAATTTAATACAATGAGTTACATGTAATTATTAAGAATTATTTACAATTACAAAGTTTGTTGTTATATTAGTATCTTTATTTCTGTATTAAAAAATATAAAAGAAAGCGTAATAATTAATTAAGACTATGAAATCAATGAATAATTTAAATACATAGTATATTAAAAACTTATTATTTGCTCTAAGTATTTTTTTAACATAATTGCACAAAATGATTCAGTTCAATTAAGCATTTATCTTTTAAATACATTTAGTACTGCATACAAAATTCGCAAGTTTATAAAAACGGAAAAACATTGTACAATAAGATCGTATAAAAAATTAAAAATTTATAGGTTTATCTAATAAATTTTTAAGAATTTTTACAATCTGAAAACAAACATTTATGCCATCATATAAAAAAAGCAATGTATGTATAAATAAAACAGTTGTTCATTTTCTTTGTATTATAATATGTAAAATTTATAAATAAAAAAATTTGTACAGGAAAATATATTAATTACTTACAATTAACTATGTTATTAAACATTTGGATTACAAATTTGTATAAAAGTTCTTTAAGAAAAGATAATGAAATGCAATTAGAGAATTTTATCATTTTACAATAACTACCAAAAGTTTAGTGAAAATAATAGTAATACAATAATAATGATTGCAATCCGTAACACCTAGTACAAATAAGCAAACTTTTTTGTATTTGAATGCAACAGTATTATAAATTTGTGGATAAAATATGTCAAATCTCATTTTTTATTATTATAATCATTGTTCTATGGTGTCAAAAATAATACCTAATGTTAATAATTTTGCACAAAAAATTTGTTGAAATTTAATTGTCACGTTTGAAAATATTTCATAAATTGTTAATAAAGTCTATTATTTTCATCTCTTTAGATGAGGTCTTATAATTTTTTGTCAAACATAGTATATTCTTGTATTGTAATCCTCATGTATCAAGATGAATCAACATTACAAACTGCTAAATATCATTTGTCATTTTCTCCAGATGTTAGATATTTACATACAACAAATTAGTATGTCTAATCAGCTTTTCGTGGCTTACGTTTACGAACATTTGGACTACTTGGTTTAGTTTTAGAATCTTCATCTGCATCTTTTTCTTTTTCTTCTCCTTCTGATTCCTCTTGTTCAGATTCTTCATCTACTAAATCATCTTTAACATGTTCAACAATTTCTTCATCTGGTATACTTTTTTCTTGCATAAATCCACCTGATCCCTCCTTTTCTTTCTTTTTATCATGAAGCATCACAGGTTTTGGTGGATATATACAATCGATCAAGCAAACAACAAACTACAAGGTATATATAATAATTAATTTTAATTCAAATGATTGAATTTCATTATTTAAGCTTACCAATCCCAATGTTGCACCTACAACAATGGTAACAATGGCAAAGATCAAATAACATGCCCATGTAGGTAATCCAAAATCTTCCAGAAGTCTATTATGTATTCCCTATAAAAACAATTAAATTGATTTATAATGAATTTAAAATTAGGGTTAATATTATTAATTTTAATTAAAATCTTTACCCGTAACACTTGTGATAGTTTAAAAAATTTACTAATAACAGACATTTGAATGGAAGCTGGACTCTTCCAACTAGGAATTGGTTCAATCATTTCCCAAGTATTTTCAGATACAAATTCAATTAATGAATCTTTATCTCTAGGACTCTTATATTGTCTAAATATACCATCCTTAACACTAAAGAAGATATTAAAATATAATAGGAGATATTAAAAATTCTAAACCACAGTATTCTTCTTATAACATATAAATGCTCACTGATATATTGTTGGTAAAGCTGTAACCATAAATCTCCCACTAAGTCCTGGAGAATCAGTTACGTCAACTTTTCCTACATTGATATTTAGATCCTTCTTTAGTGAAGCAAGATGTTCCCAAACTGGTTCCAATGCTTTACAAGCAGGACACCATGGTGCATAACTAAATTACAAAATAATAAAATTATATTTGCACATATTAATTAATAATATACGTATATAACATTAAAATTTTCAACAAATTTCTTTTAATTTTCCGATATTTTCATCATACTTTCAATATATTGAACTTATTAACCTTATACAATTTTAGATAAAATATCAAGATATATACAAATATTTTCAGTAGAATTTTCGATTCGCCATCAAATTTAACGACATTGAACCAATTCAACTCACAATACCACCATCCATTCTCCGATTAGCATACGATCCCAATTTTCTTCAGTAAGTTGTTCCACGAAAGTATTTTTTGATGATATCTGAACACTTGCATTTACAAGACTCAAAAATAAGCAACTGTACGTGATATAAAATGAAAAACTGAATTTAGTGTACGACATTTTATTTTAACTAATATCCACCGGTACCGTAGATACACGCTACCGGTTATTGGAAGAAACGCAAGCCTAATTCACTATAGTTGGCAACTAAGTAAAGTATCATTCATGATATAGAGGCACTATATATTTAATACCCTAGAAATAAATGATAACTATAATTTATTTCTAAAATTTACTTCAAACTATATCTTAATACAACAGATAAATAATTCTTTTATTGAATTGTTTTAATCTAAAATACTATGTAAAAATAAATGGATAGATTAATATCATTGTGTTTTCTAACAATAAGAAATATTTCAAATTATTAATCTTAATGTTAATATTCAATGTGAGTAATCCTTAAATGCTTTTCTTGCATTAATCTCATATAACATCATTATAAAATTTAGTGAATACATTTTATTTGTTGTTATTTGAAACTAACATTTGGAACACTTTCGAAAGTACATAAACTTTATTTAACAAATAATAGTTATTATAATGTAATAAACATTAATTTAAATAGATCTTTTGAACTTTTATTAATTTTCCTCTATTCTAATTAAATTTTTTGCTATATTTTTTATTTTATTAAATTTATGTTTATTGTATATTTACAAATAAATATAATGATAAGTGTTAATTCTTTTTTTATCTTTTATTTAACATTTGTGTAAATGTCAATGTGTATGTTATCAATGTTTTTTTTATTTTATAATCTTATTGACTCTTTAAAAATTAATTATTGTGTTAATAATATACGCTATAAATTATATTTTAAGAACATAAATATCTTATAGGTAAAAAGTATGTCTGCTGTTTATCCAATTTTACCTAAATTGGTTGAGCGAGATGACGGTGATGAGACTGATGATGAAGACTTAACAGATATTGATGATGAAGTATTTATTAGAGATGGAAAAAATGGCTTAAAATTAGATGATGATGGTGGAGTTAAACGACCTTTAATGACACCTCGTAGAAAATGTAAAAAGTCACATAATTTTGAAACATATAGTTTTTCAAACAAAGCTGGCTTTGGATTTATAGCACTAATATTATTATTAAGTTTAATTGTATTATGTATATATATTGTAAATATAATTCCTGGACCAATATCGATCTTAAAGGATTGGTTATCACATGATCTTAAAGATTCATTACATGAGTCCAACATAGTTCCGTGCACATCTCTTACATCTAAAATTATATGGACCAGATCATTACCAAAATTAATGTCTGAATCTCCAATAAGAAGCAGTGATGTTAATGGTGATGGTGTTGAAGATATTATCATTGGATTTAGTACAGGTTCTTATTTATAAATATATATTTTATTTTTATTTCTTTAAATAATTTTTAATTTCTTTTGGTAATATTATATGTTTAGCACATTTATGTTTTAATTTGCAGGTTTTTTATAGTTTTATGTTTTTGCTGAACATTTCAGTTTATGAGGTATATAATTTATGATATATTTAGTTATGATTATATTAAAACAAACAAAATTATATTAAAACAATAATATATTTTGATACACAGGATTAGATGTGAAGAACATTCCAGAATATATTTGTGCATTATATTTCGATGGACAAGTTCCATGTTTTGGTGGAGTTTTAGCTTTAAATGGTAAAACAGGAGGTACCCTTTGGATACATTGGACAACGCATGCAATTTTTTCTGTTGACTGTGGTTTAGATTTAACAAATGATAAAATTAATGATTGCATTATATGTGGTCGAGGTGGAATACTACATGCAATTAATGGCTATAATGGTGCTAGTATATGGGAAATACCAGTTCACGATTTATCAATTTCAGAAGAATGGACATTTTCAGATATTTATGATGCTAAATTTATTGCTGATATTGATGAAGATAACATTGGTGATATTATTGCATCACACACTATTCAATCAAGAGAAATTCATAGAAGTGAAATTCTTATAATATCAGGAATTAGTGGAAATATTATACATAGTTCAGTTTTACCAAATACAGAGCAACTCTTCTTAGCACCTCAGAAATTAGTTCATCCAGATGGAGAAAGTATTTTTGTTCTTGTAACAAGCAGTCAAAAACAATCAAGCGGGTTATATGTAATTCCGCAGGTGAATTTAATGTATGGTAATTTGGTAAGTTTCATTAATAATTTAAAAATAATGTGAAAATTGTTATTATATATATCTTGTTGTTGTTATTATATATATGTATTATAGAAATTACGAAAATTACACCATGACACAGGGAGAGGAACTTTACTACCTCCAATTTTGGTAGATGTGACATTAGATGGAATTGAGGATATTGTTGCTGCTATGTTTAATTCTACAATAATCGTTTATAATGGATTAACATTTGAACCTATTTGGAATTATACAGTACCTAATTCTGAAATAATAAGTATACCAATTCCTGGTTACTATAATGATGATAATATTCCAGATTTTATGGTTAAACATCAAATAGGTTCAGGTTTCCCAACATACTACTACACAGTTACAACAATTATAGATGGAAAAACTGGTGAACCTTTGTTAGAAAAACCAATAGAAGATAGTTTAAGTAGAGAAATGTCTGGTTTATCTATAACTGTTGAAGGATTTGGAAATGATTGGTTTTTATATTGGTCTGTTAATTGTTTAAACTATGAAGGAATCAAAGAAAAATATCAGTTTCTACAAAATGAAGATTTTATATCTGAATCACGTGCTGATCTTTGTAAATTACGGTTTAACTCTACTCTAATTACAAATTTATATGCCTTAAGTCAACATGTTGGGCCACCTGGTGTATCATTATATTTTTCTGAAGACTGGAAGACTTTAGAGTATAATAATTCCATGAGTCCTAAAATAGAATTACATGAAAAAATACCTTCTTTATCTGAACGATCTACAAAAATTTATCAAGATCAAAATAAACAAGCGCAGAAAGATTTATATGAAACTTACAAACAGTATACAGAACATAAAAACTTTGCTCCTGTTAATAGTCAAATTGATGTTTTAAAGAAAGGAAATAAATGGAACCTAAAAAATTTTCAGATAAATAAAGATTATGAGATGTTATATGATGAAAATAATAAAATTAATACACAAGAAGGTCAGCCAATAGATTATCAACAAAAAGAGGAAATACGAGAAGAGAGAAGTAATGTTAATTATAAATTTATTAATCAACCTGATAACAGAATAAATGATTCTGTAAAAGTTATGCTTAATGATAAAATCGATATTACTAGTAAAACATTTGAAACCTTTAATAACAATATAAATCTACATGCTGAAAATAATGAAAATATTGATAAGCAAACAATATTACATACAAGAACAAATAATTTGTTGCAATATGATATAGATCAAACAAAAAAGGAAACTGGTCAAGCTTTTGTGGTAAGATTTTAATTTGTAATAAAATTATTAGAACAAATTTTTATAGGAAAAGAATGCAAAGAAATTATTCATTTTTTTCTTTTTTTTTCTTTTTTTAGGATCTAAAACCCAGCATTAATGAATTTTCTAATATTACACCAAGGGAAGAGGAAACTGCTGTAATAAGATCATTAAAAAATTTAAGTAGAAAGAAAAATGTAAAACAAAAATTGGTATTAAAACATAAATTTGAAACTAAATTAAAAACGCGAAGAGAGAAACGAGAAATAAAAACCAAAAATAATCAAATATATTCAGTACATGGTGTACAAATGCAACCACCAACAGGAATATTATTACCCTCTATCTTAAAATCAAAAGGAATAACTTCTGTAGATTTAGTATTTTCTACATTTTGGTTACCATCCTCAGAAATACCTGTAATATTAGTTCAAGAAGACTTAAATTGTATTCATTGGAAAAAAATGTTGTCAGAAAAAAATTTACAATATAAACAAAATAATGACATTATTAAGGAGTGTTTAGATGAACGGGGTATTAATTATAAGTCATATGAAGAACTAAATAATAAAGAGAATTTTAAAATTTCTCTTGGACAAATGACAGTATATAGAATGAAATTAGAATGCACATGTCCAGAAGATATGTTACCTAATCAAAGCTGCAAAAATATTTCCTTGCATCAGAGTTGGTCTGAATATTTAGGTTCACGTGGAAATGGATATTTTAAACCATTTTATAAACCAAATTTTTAAATAAGTTATATTTTATTACATAAAAAATAAAAAGTGTATTTCTTTCTAAATGAGTATATAAAATTTATTACTAATACTAAATTGTAAACAATATTATAATGAAAATGCTATATATAAACTACACTTATTTAATAATATAAGTTTAAATAGATACTCATTAAATAATGTGAAGTGTCATCTTAGAACATTAATTGAAATTATAATTTGGTACTAACTTTTTCAGGATATAATATTACTTATTAAAAAAAATCTAATAAATATGTCAAATGATGTATTATCATAATATGTCTGTATGTGTATATCTCTAAATTATAAAGCTTACATATGTGTAAATTATAAGATTGTTCCTTATCATAAAATTAATATGTTCACTATATTTTTTTTCCAAAACATTTAATTTACTACTTAATATAATTATACTGAAAATAAATTATGAATTGATATTATACACACAAATACACACACGCGCGCGCGCGCACACACACACACACACACACACATAATATTGGTGAATCATATATTACAATCAATAAAATTTTATTGAAATTTATCATAACAGTGTTTATTACTAATATAGTAATAAACATAAACGTTACTATATCAATTAAAAAAATTCTGAACTTAGTGTTTGATCAATGTATATTTGATCACTAGACTTTCCTTAGCAACTGATATTATGCACCTTCTGTTTAAAATGATATTACATTTTCTATATAAACTAATTAATCAAAATCAAAATATTGAAATATAGGTTATAAATGTTTAATTTTGAACATCATGTCTAGAAATCACTAAATCGTAAGTTATATGTTTTATAATATAATTATTATTAATTATATGATTATAATTATGTAGTTATGTACAGAATCTTCATTCACTGCATACAGTAATAAATAAAAATTTCAAACATCTAACATAAACAAAATTTGTTCAGTTGTGAATTTCTTGTGATATTATTTCTGTCTCTTCTGTCATATAAATTGTAATAAACATTCACCAATAAATTTACAGAATATATACAAAAATTTTGTGCCTACGAATGGAAAACTTTTAAAACTTGAAACAATAATGTGATAATGAAACAAAAAGAAAGAAAGGATTGAATTGGAGAGTTCAAGCAAGTTAATACATGAAGTATAATATGGAGTAATTTAGGAACAATGAAGTAACATAATTATTCATTTACAGGTAAAGCATATATTTTGAGGTTTTTTATACAGTATTCTGTAAGTAATAATTGACTGAAGTATACAATTGCTTTTATGCCTAATACTTACACAATAATGGCTGGATGTCATAAATCATCTAAACTTGAATATTGTAATACTTATAAATATTTTTGTCGACCAATTGTACCGTTTTTAGTATCAAAAGTACAAAATGTAAACATTCCAATTCGTTTTAATCATGATATTCTAAGTGATATAGTGACAAATGCACAAAGGCAATGTTATGTATTTTCACCTAAGTCAGTACCATTTAGAAATATAGGAACTCAAACAGATTATCGAGATGGTGAATCACAAACTATTCCTTGGGAACCTCCATATAAAATTAAAGCAGGTAAAATATAGTACATGTACTTCATGGTTCTTTCCTAGTGATTAATATTATCATTATCTTTACAGGGCATAATCCTGAAGCATTATCAATAGCACATTTAACATGGAATTATGGATTACAAATTGATATTCATGAATTAGAAATTATTAATAGAATGAGAAAGAAAAAAGCATGGGAAGCAATTCTTCCACCTATGGATACATTAGCTAATATAAAAAAGCGAACAGCTATAATAAATGCATTAGAAATAGATGAATGGGCATTTAGAGAATCAGTAAATACTTGATTAGTAAAACATAGATATTAAGTATATTGATCTTAAAAACAAAGTGGATGATAAAGAAAAGTTATCGATTTTAGGAAATTCAGGCAATAATGGATTATAGACTTGAATTAATGGATGAAATATCTATATTACGTGAACATGAAAAACAAGAAAAAATTCAAGGTCGTTTAGATAGATTGACAAATCTTTTATCTATGCAAAGAAATAAAGAAATAAATTCTATTAAACATAAACTAAGGCGAGAATTAAGAAAATTATATAAAAAACATCAAGAAAGATCTCAACCTTTTAAACACAATATTATTGAAGAACATGCTAACCCATCTTCTGAATTATATGCACCACAAATGCGATATGGTGAACATCCTAAAAGAAGACATGAGGTAATAGAAAAAGAATTATTAGGAGAAAGCTGTATTAAAAGTAAATATTAACATATTATTAATAAATAACGTTAAATTATAATTTTTTTGTGTTATATATTTAAATTATTTCAGATGTAACTGACATAAGTACATTACCAACTTGGCTTCCAACACATGAACAACTGAGTCTAATACAGCCAAAACCAAAATCAGATGATCTCTGTATCAGAGCAACAAGATGGACAAAAGAAAAACTCAGACAATTACATTGTGATTTGAAAGCAATTAGGTTAAGCACTACAACTATTGAAGCACCAATACTATTAAAACGCAAGTACAAATTACCACCTCTACCTCCTACACCATATAAATCAAGCACAGAAAATGCAATAAATATACGTCTACATCAATTATCTACGCTTATTCAGAAAATAATTAGAGGAAGAGCTATTCAATGCATGGTGCATAGTTATTAAATAAAGTATTTTCATAAATTAAAATTTGTATTTGAATGATTTTCTTCTTAGATGTTTGAAGGTCGCAATAGATGTAGAGAATTAATTGAAGAATTACAATCATCCCATGGATTAGAAGAACATAGTAAAAAACAGCATCAAAAAGAGAAAAAACGCACATTAGAATTGCAGCATTTACAAAGTGAAAAATTCATGCAAGAAGATCGTTTATGTGAAATTCTGAATTCCTTAGAAGGAATGACTATATCAGGAATGCTAGATTTTCTTAGCAAAGTAGAATTCATTTTGATTTCCTATTATTAAAACTTGTTATGTAATATTTATAATATTTATTACTATTATACTTAAGGAATTAATAAGATTAGAAGATGAACGCCGGATACATGCTTTTGCATTATTAGCTGAAAGGAAAAGGGCTATGAGAGAAGCAGCAGAGGCTGGAAGGCGTCAATTGGAATATAATCGCCGTAGAGAATTTGATGAAATGTTTAGACAAATTATAAAGGTTAATCAAGAATCTGTGGAAAGTTACTTAGAAGATATAATAAAGAAAGGCATTGAATGGGTATCTGATGAAACAACTAAAACATATATTTCGGACTTATGCGACAATGTAGATAATATATCACAAGCTGCACAAGACAAGTATGAATAAAATTAATATTATATAATTTCTTTTATCTAATATACCTTATAATTTCTTACTTTTTAGTGCAACAAAATTGGCAGAAGAAGAAATGGTAGCTAATATGATTTACAATTTTGTATTGCCCGAAGTAGAGAAAACTACAATACGAAAAAATATAAAAGAAAAGCAACAAGCTTATTTGCAGAATGCACATGCTGCAATTTATAAAGAAATATTAAACTTACCACCTATTGAAGATAAACATTTATAGTGAACAAATTATATGAAATATTATTACATTTTAGAACA
>NIJG01000112.1:3560741-3572006 GCA_002201625.1 Euglossa dilemma
TATTTTATTATAAAAAAAATATATTATGATTTAATAACAATACTTGTGGATAATTTGAATAGATTTATAATAATAAGAACACTTTTAGATTCACAAAATTATTGGTTTTGCACCAACATTACTTCAAGTACTAATGACTGCAGAAGAAATGTCTGTACGACAAGCTGGTAATTAATGAAAATAGTTGTTATAAATAATAATAAGAATTAATTAATAAGGATTTAATGTCAATTCAGGTGTCATATATTTGAAAAATTTAATTACAACAAATTGGGCTGATAGAGAAAATGAAAATGGGTCAGTTAAGTTTACCATTCATGAACAAGATCGTGCAATGATTCGAGATGCAATTGTTGATGCCCTTGTACATGCACCAGATCTTATCAGGTAAATTTTTTTTTTAAACATCTTCAATAATAATAACTAAGTGATATATTAAATATTATCTTTTTATCAATAATTTTAATAAATTAATATTTCTGTTGATTTAGAGTTCAATTGGCTGTTTGTGTTAATAACATAGTAAAACATGATTTTCCTGGAAGGTGGACACAAATAGTGGACAAAATCACAATATATTTACAAAATTCTGATGTTTCTTGTTGGCCAGGTGTTCTTCTTGCACTTCATCAATTGGTTAAAAATTTTGAGTATGTGATTGATATTTCTTATTTTATATTATTAAGAAGAAAGCAATGTGGATAAAATATAAAAAATGATACATTGTACAAGTTTCAAATTATAATGATAATAGAAACATTTGTTGATGTTTTTTAGATATAAAAAGGCAGAAGAAAGAGGACCACTAAATGAAGCAATGAATCTTTTGCTTCCTATGATTTATCAACTGATACTTGGACTATTGCCAGATTCTTCAGAACAATCAGTATTGCTACAAAAGCAAATATTGAAGATATTTTTTGCTCTTACACAGGTATACAAATTTTAAACATATTTATTTATATTAAAGTACTTAATTACTATTTTAAATTTTATTATAATTTATAATTTCTTTTTTAGTACACACTTCCTTTAGATTTGATTTCAAAAGAAGTTTTTTCGCAATGGATGGACNGTTTTTATAATTTCTTTTTTAGTACACACTTCCTTTAGATTTGATTTCAAAAGAAGTTTTTTCGCAATGGATGGACATTGTACGACAAGTTGCAGATAGACCTGTTCCGCCTGAAACTAATAATCCAGATTTAGATGACGATGAACGAGCAGAATTACCATGGTGGAAATGTAAAAAATGGGCTCTTCATATTTTACGCAGAATGTTTGAAAGATATGGAAGTCCTGGCAATGTAACTCAAGAATACAAAGAGTTTTCTGGCTGGTACTTAAGGACTTTTAGTGGAGGAATACTTGAAGTTCTGTTAAAAATTTTGGACCAATATCGAAGAAAGATATATGTATCACCTAGAGTGATTCAACAATCAATCAATTATATTAATCAAGGGTAAACAATAAAATAAATTGATTTAGATATTTAAATCGCAGTTTACAACATTTCGATTTTAATAAAATTTAAATTTATTTGCTTGTGATTTAAAAATTAATGTAATTGTATATTATTGTTACTTTTAATTTTTAATTTCTACTTATATTTTATGAGGTTTACAAATTTTCTGTTTTAATGTAGAGTGAGCCACGCATATTCATGGAAGTTCTTAAAACCACACATGTTTGAAATAATTCGTGATGTACTCTTCCCAATTTTATCATATTCTGCTGCAGATGAGGAACTTTGGAATAACAATCCATATGAATATATTAGAGTCAAATTTGGTGAGATTTTCGATTTAAAATTAGAGCATATCATTTCTATTTGTATAGTATATTTTACTTTATGTTACTTCTTTTTAATAAATTAAATAATTTATTACTTTATAGACATATTTGAAGACTTTGTATCTCCAGTAACTGCAGCACAAACTCTGTTATATTCCGCATGTAAAAAACGTAAAGATATGCTTCAGGAAACCATGCAATTCTGTATGGAAGTACTAACTAGTCCGAATGCAGATCCCAGACAAAAGGATGGTGCATTGCATATGGTAGTTACAATTGTAGAAAAATATTTTATAAAGTAAAAAGTAGAATATTTTTAAAAAATTAATTTTCTTTAGGTCGGAAGTTTAGCAGAAATACTATTAAAGAAAAAGGTTTATAAGGAACAAATGGACAAAATGTTATTGCAATACGTTTTTCCTGAATTTAATAGTCCTCATGGACATATGCGGGCAAGGGTAAGAGATGCATACATTAATAGTTATTAAAATTTTATTGATTACTAATTTATTATTTACTTAATTTATCATTCGTTTACAATTACTATATTTTAGGCATGTTGGGTATTGCATTATTTCTCGGAAATCAAATTTAAGCAAGAACAAATATTAGTTGAAGCTGTTCGATTGACAACGAATGCTCTTCTGACGGACCAAGATCTACCAGTTAAGGTAGAAGCGGCTATTGCTTTGCAGATGCTTCTTTCTGCTCAAGAAAAAGCACAAAAATATGTAGAACCCTTAATCAAGCCTATAACCCTTGAATTATTAGCTATTGTACGGGAAACAGAAAACGATGATTTAACAACCGTTATTCAAAAAATTGTTTATACATATTCAGAACAGCTCATGCCAATCGCGGTTGAGATGTGCCAACATCTCGTAAGTATTATTTCCTTGTTTCATTCCTTCATAAAATAAAATGAAACACTAAAAGAAATCTTATTAATATTTACAGGCGGCAACATTTAGCCAAGTGCTCGAAACAGATGAAGGCAGTGACGA
Source organism: Euglossa dilemma (assembly GCA_002201625.1). Taxonomy (NCBI): domain Eukaryota; kingdom Metazoa; phylum Arthropoda; class Insecta; order Hymenoptera; family Apidae; genus Euglossa; species Euglossa dilemma. Next base: position 3,563,540 of record NIJG01000112.1, read on the forward strand.
AAAAGCTATTACTGCCATGGGATTGTTAAATACAGTAGAGACTTTATTAAGTGTAATGGAAAATCAACCACAAATAATGGCACAGTTGCAACCCACAGTGCTTCAAGTTGTTGCCCATATATTTGGAGAAAGTGTTATGGGTAAGATAAATAATAATCATAATATATTATTAAAACTATTGATAATGCTCTTTTTGTGTTTTAGAATTCTATGAAGAAGCTCTTTCATTAGTTTACGATCTTACTGGGAAAACAATTTCAGGAGATATGTGGAAAGTCTTGGAATTAATGTATCAATTATTCCAGAAAGATGGCTTTGAATATTTCACTGACATGATGCCTGCTCTTCACAATTACATTACAGTTGATACTCCAGCATTCTTATCTAATGAAAACCATATATTAGCTATGTTCAATATGTGCAAAGCTGTATGTTTATTATGTTTTGTGTAAAAATGAAAATAATATAATGAAAATTAATTTTTTTATTTTTAAATACCAGGTATTAACAGGAGATGCTGGAGAAGATCCTGAATGTCATGCTGCCAAATTATTGGAAGTTATTATTCTGCAGTGTAAAGGACATATTGATCAGGTAAAATATTTTTATTATTATATTTGTTTTGATGTGTACTTTGATTTTCAAGCTTACTTAATAAAAATGTAACAAATTGTACAAAAAATATAATTCTTTTAGTGTATACCTTCGTTCGTGCAATTGGTACTAGAACGTTTGATGCGTGAAGTTAAAACATCAGAGTTGAGAACAATGTGTTTACAAGTAGTAATTGCAGCTCTTTATTATAACCCAGCACTATGTCTTGAAACAATGGGTAGATTACAAGGAAATTTTAGACAGTCAACGGAACCAATTGCCTCACACTTTATCAAACAATGGATACATGATACTGATTGTTTCTTAGGGTAAATTATTTTAATTTTTTGATAATAATTGTCATTTTATTTTATAATTGAATAAAATTAATTAATATATTTTCATAAATATAATATTTTTATTATTTAGATTACATGACAGAAAACTCTGTGTTCTTGGATTGTGTACTTTAATTAGTATGGGTCCAGCAAGACCACCAGCGGTAAATGAATGCGCTCAACAAATTATCCCATCTCTGATTTTACTTTTTGATGGACTGAAAAGAGCTTATGCAGCTAAAGCATCTGATACTGATGATGAAGAGAATGAGGAAGATGATAGCGATATCGATGAAGGTAGTAATTTTCATGTATACCTCTATATTTATCCTTGTTTATTTTTATTTTACTTTTAGAAAATTAATTATATTATATTTGTATTTACTTACAGTATATGTAATTACATTATATTTGTGCAGAGGTCCTATCATCTGATGAAGACGAAATCGATGATGCTAGTCAAGAATATTTGGAAAAATTACAGGAAAAGGTGACGCGGTCATCTACACATGGCTTTAATGTATCAGCTTCGATTCAAGATGGACATGGTGATCACAGATCAGATGATGATGGTGATGATTCTGAATATGATGCTAATGAGGAAACTCCACTTGAATGCTATGCTACACCTTTGGATTCAGATGATATGAATCAAGATGAGTATGTTGTTTTCAAAGAAGTAATGCAAAGTGAGTAATTACTGTGTTTTATAATTTAAAGATATCTAAACTCGTTTTTATTGAATGATGTTGAATGTTTTATTAAATAAAGTACTTAAATTGTTTTTTTAATTTCAGATATCGAAAGAACAGACACTGTCTGGTATACAGCATTAACTGTTCATTTAACAGCAGAACAGCAGAAAGCATTGCAGGAAATTATCCTTTTAGCAGATCAACGTAAAGCAGCTCTCGAAAGTAAAAGAATTGAACAGAGTGGTGGTGAGTTTTTTAATCATTTTAGAATTAATATAAATCAAAATTTTCTTTATGAACGTATTAATATACTAAAATAATACTTATTTAATACTCTTATTTCAGGTTACGCTTTTCATTCACAGACTGTACCTACATCGTTTAATTTTGGTGGAACGCTTTTGAGCCGATAGACTCCCGATCGTTTATATTTTTAGTTTAAGTAAGTAAATAAATTGCGAAGCATCCAAGTCGAGTATCCTTAACAATGCAATACATGTTCCCACTCCGTTAAAACCGAGTTACGTAGAAATTAAATTGAAAATGAAAAAGCGTCCATTTTTGTTCGTTTCTCCACATTTTTCTGACTTTTCATGACTATAGCTCGGTACATACAACAATGGTAGCATCCTTTCGAGCGTTTGGAAATCCATTCCACGGTGGAATCTGCGGAGAAGCACGCTTCTTTTTATAACATAATAGTGTAACTAATTAATTGTCATAGTAGAGAAGTGCATCTAAAATAAATGAAAATAGTAATTTGTGTTTTTTTATGTAAAAAAATATTTTTGATCATTGTGTATTTCGATTTCCAGATTCCAGAGAATATGTTCTGATCTCGATTTCCAAATCACTGTGCTTCTTTGCGGAGTTTATGCCAATCCATCGTTCAGCGCGATCGAATCTTTTTTTTTTTTGTTTTTGTTCTTTTTTTTTGCATAAGAAAGGAAAAGAAAATGTGAAAATGCGAAAATGAAAATGAAAGTATGAAAAGAGGAAAAAAGAGCGCGCGCGCGCCTGTGTATGTATGTGTATTTTTGAAAGAGAAAAGGAGATGAAAGGGAAGAAAGTAATTCGATCGCTCTTGAAGCGCTCGAAAAAGTGCCTTCAACACGCTCGACGCGGATGGGACCTAATTTAAAGAAAGCAAATTGGATCGAGGCTAGGACGCTTCTCTAGTTTGTAAGTTTCCTAAACACTGTACTAAAGTATAATAAATTAATGCTAATTAAAAATGAAGAATTCAAACTTTTCCAGCCTTAATTTCATTAACTGAATTGTAATAAAATTTTTAAAGAAGAGTAAATTGGTGTAGAATTATATTACTTTGTACATTACGTTTTTAAGTAATACCTGTACAAAGTTTATAACTTAATAAGTTTTTAATTTAAAAACATTAGTTACATTAAATCTTTTTTTGTAAAAATTGTACAGTGGATCATTGACTACTTTCTATTCATTTGTTTGAAAGTATAAAATAAAATTTAATAGTAGTTTTATATAATGATATTGATTATAGTATATCTGAGTAGGGAAATAGAGAGCTTTATAACATCAGGAATATAGTAACTACTGCAAAAAATACAAAATTTTTTCGTTAACAGCCTTATATTCCACTTTCGATTGATACATAAGTTAAGTTACATGATTTTAAATGAAGAGCTTGACAGGATATATATATATACATACATACATATTATATATACATATACGCATATATATAAATCCGTTTATGGAAAATAATTCATATTCTGCGATGTAACCCTCGGAGTAGAGATACACTTATGTGAGGAGCTGCGATGACTGAAATTGTAGATACATTTGCAATTTCATATAAATATACACATATATACATTCTATCTAAACTAATAACAATTTGTAATCATTCATGAATGTACTTTTAAAAATAACTTTTAATAATTGCCAATTTGTTTTATCTTTTAATTATTTTTGACAATGAATTATCAATCGAATAAAAACTTGCAAACATAAATACAACTTCGATTCTTTGTTGTATTTGAGGGAAAAGAAATAAAGAAAGATAAAAAGCATCCCACAACTCCGAGAAAACAGCGCATCAGTGACATTTCTTACCGATGGTTTACTGACCAAAGGTACGAAGCACTCATGAAGACGCAGAGAGGTCCGTTAAAACGTATAAGGTGGACGAGAGGAACACATTTAGAGTACGAAGGAGTTCTACTCTCGATCTCTGTCCTCCGTGTGTCCTCGGATAAAGCGAACGTTAATGTCACTTAAGACATCGTTCGAAATAAAACGCGCCAACATAGCCACCTCTCATTGCTTTTGCTACATTCTGCTCAAATGCTCTCCTATTATTTTGCAGAACCTCTGCAGCATCTTTATTTAGCGGATCTTCTGGATTTGGTTCCTAAATAAATAATACTTTTTCATAATAATTTCTTTCCTTAAATCTAGTTAAAAGTGTAATTGATTTCATATAAATGAATATTTATATAAAAGATTCTCTACTTTGTTATAAAAAATTTGATTATTATAAATTATAATAAATACCAAGAAAAGATATTGTAATCCATAAACAATAGAATTAATTGTAAGAACTGGTTTCCAATCTTCTCTCAAAATATTCAGACACACATTGCCATCCAAGTCAATGTTAGGATGATAAACTTGTGTTTCACATTTTACTTTAGGTGGTTCGTGTGGGTAATTTGACCCAACTTTAAAACTGAAGACAAATCTGCCACCTCTATAAAATCCCTACAAAATATAAAAATCATTACCAAAATGTATACATAAAAAAAAAACAAAATGTTCTTACCTCATCTGGACAAATAATTAGCTTAAAGCTAAGAAGGTCATCTGGATCAGGAAACTCTGTCCCACACGTTTTTGGAAGATTAAGCTCATTTATATCTACATAAAACAAAAATTCATAAAAATATGTTGAAACAAAAACTTCAAAAATTATATTCCAAATCAAATTATACAAGGTTATTTAAAGGTCGAAATAATGAATAAAATATTTTTAATTTGTAAAATTGCAGTTCTAAAGACTATGAATTTTAATATTGATTAAGAAAAATAAATTAAGTTATATGTTCTTGTTCATTAATTTTGTTGTGTAAGAGATATGGTTAATAATTATCTTTGGTTAACATATTATTTTATACGATATAACCAAATATTTATATTATTCATAGATTTAAGTTTCTATTAAAAGCTTATTTTTTTACTTTATTTTTATTCTCAAATGATTATGATATTCATCAAAATGACATTTTATATAGAATTCATTTTATAAAATAATAAATTAATTTGTAACTATCTCATACGCATTTATATAAAATAACGAAAGGAAAGAACTAAATATAAAATGTACGCATAATGGATATTGATAAAAATGAACAAACGTTAGGTATTATCAAATATAAAATCAATTAGAACGTTAAAATCCTATAAAAATTTTAATAAGTTTCTTCTGATCGATACGTTTCAGATTTGATGTATTAAATAAAGTTCGCAATGCCAAATAAGAGAGAAATTGGAAAGAAGACTATAAGTGTCCGTCAATAAACCTTTTGTGATTCTCAGTTGTGCTGCAGATGCCTTCTTTTGAGTGCCAGCCTTCGGCGACTCGCCATCCTTTTTCGCTTGTTTTAATGAAAATAATTTTATCATGATAAAGTGGCGATGCCCGGCGTGGAAGGCACAAAAGTCTTCTTCCTCGATCGGCCACGCGCGCAGGTACGATGCACGCAACAAAACTTTTTGACAATGGAAACAACTACTGTAAATTTACGACTGATTTCACGTGGACGGAACAGAATTCGCTTCTGTTACGATCACGGTATTAAAGTTCAATTTTTCATACTGCATATTAAAGCCTGTATTTCATTTATGCATTTGTGCACAAGTCGTTTTAACTAAAAATTGCATACTTAATTTTTTTCGATAAAATCAGTTTGTTTGTAATGTTACTTTTAATTATTTAATTACAATAATATTGACTATGAGATATTAAATATTAGTTTTTAATTTTCAATTTTATTTGATTCAGTGCTTTATGATTGATAAAAATACAGAATGATATGCAAATGTTATATAAAATGATTTATAAAAATTAATCATTACTATTATTGTCTTACATACTCGTTTAAAATAAATAATAAAATAATATATATTACTATTAAAAACGTATAAAACGTAAAACGCTATAATAAACGTAAAAAACATTTCATATGTACTTCTCGTTGTTCAAATATGATTGGAGATCTCTTTGTAACGATTTCAGATTGTACCAATCATAATCATTCGTATATTGAAAACTTTTATTCGAGTAGTGAAAATATCTGATCTGGTATCGTTAGGTGTACGAACAATTATTTGCTACTGTAATGTAAGAGAAAATATATAAACACTATATAGATGGTTCAATGTTCGTTTCAAGTTAGCGTGAGGTTCAAGACGTCAATGGCTTACATTAGTTGTGCATGTTGCTTGTAACGATTAAAAAGTAACGAAATAGGTTTCGCGATCCACATATTTTCTCAAGTTTGACAGTAAACGACGACACGATGGCTGGAATCCGGGATGAAATTTTAGCTAACTTTCAGGTGATTTATTGAATGTGTAATTATTCGCTAATTTCAAACACAAAATAGAATTTTAGGTTATGATGTATGCATTAATGACATTGACAGTAGTAAAAATTTGCGAATATGAAACAATATTCTTTGCATTTATTTTCTCTCCTATTTATTAAAATTTTAATGATATTTACAAATATATAAATGGATAAATAAACCATTTAAATTATATTCTATGATGTTTAATCTTATATTTGATTTTAAATGTTTTTTCGAGTGTTAGTTTCTTTTGTCTTTACTCTATTGTATTTATGAATCATAAAAACGAGTAACAAAGACAGTAAAATTATGGTCGTATAATAAATACAGAGAAATTTCTTATTAATTAATTGAAAATATTTTGTAGAAGTAATTTTATATTAATTCTATATAAATTACCTTCAATTAGCATAAACAAACATAAATTGTTCTTTTAGGCATGTACAGGAATTGATGATGTTAGTGACGCTATTAAATATTTAGAAGAATCAAATTGGGATTTATTGGTAAATTTTTTTGTATAAATTCATTTGTTTAATACATTTAAAAACAAAAATTTAGGTTTAAAAAATGTAATATCATATCGTATAGGCAGCAGTAAATCAAGCTATGCCTCGTAGTACACAACAATTACCTTCTGAAGTAAGTCCAGATATAGAAATGATAGAAGAAATTGAAAGAATGCCTCAGTCATATTCATTATCATCTCAAACTAATTGTGATTCTAAAAGTAATTCCAAAATGGAAGTAACAGAAAATTCAAAACCAGGTACAAGTAAACCTAAAAGTTGTGAGAGAGAAAGAACACTTACATTCCATGTTAACCATCTTAATAATGAGTATAAAATAAATTTGTCAGAATTTTCATTATTAAGTAAGTGATTAATATCTTTTTATATTGTCTATTTACAGTAATTGATATTAAAGTTATATGCATGTGTATATTATTTTTAGAGGATCTCAAACAACTTATATGGATTCAAACAAATGTCCCACCTTGTCAACAACGTTTATATGGATGGAAGAAAGAACCAAAATCAGATTACAGATCATTATTATCATTAGATTTACCTAAAGAAAATACTTTGTATATGTCTCCTGCAACAGAAGATGTTGACTTACCAACTGACGTGTAAGTGAATTTTTTAGAAATTATATATTTGAATATGATAAATATTTTAATTTTATATATAATTACATGAATTTATTATTTTTGTAGTGTAAGTTTATCAAATCGAATGACTCAAACATATACCTTAAATATTAAAGATGAAATAAACAAGCGAACATATAACTTGAATTTTCCTGGAACAAATACAATTTTGGATGTAAAATCTGGCATTCATGCATTAACAGCTGTTCCAGTTCGAAATCAACAATGGAAAGGCTGGCCAAGTTCAATAAAAAATGATAATGTTATGTTAGCCCAAAGTGGAATTTCTTATCCAGAACATGACTTATCTGTTAATGAACTTCCTATGAAAGAAGAAAAGAAGGTATTAATAATAACATTATAAATATATATAACACTAAAGTAATACTCATTTATTTTTAGGATGTTATAGACTTAGTTGAAAGTGACAGTTCTATAGATGAAGATGATATAGAAGATGATATTTTTGTAGATAATGTCAGATCTACAAAAACTCAGCGGCTGAGTAAGAATATTAAATTTTAAAAATATAATTCTATACTATTAACAATAATTTTAATACTTTACTGGTATTAAATAGTAAAAAATAATTCATTTACAGTGCCAGAAAATGTAACAGATGAAACAATAGGTACAATGCATTTTGCAGAAGAATTTGAAAAACGATATGGGCCAGCACATCCAGAATTTTTTACTGGTACATTTAAAGATGCTGTTAAAGAATCATGTTTAAAACCAGCAAAAGAGGTTTGTAATTAATAAAATCATTATTTACTACAAATATTACTTTGAATAAAATGCTATTATTGTTTGATATTACAGAGAAAATTATTAGCTGTATACTTACATCATGATAATAGTGTATTAGCAAATGTATTTTGCACACAATTATTAAACTGTGAAACAGTACTGCAAGTCCTATCTGCAAATTTCATTGTATGGGGTTGGGATATTACATTTGAATCTAATAAAGACAGGTCTATATAATAGTATAAATTAATATTTTTATGATATGAAATTGTCTCTATAAAAGTATTTTTTATTTATAGATTTCTTGCATCTGTAAAACAGACATTA
>NIJG01000112.1:3593117-3603798 GCA_002201625.1 Euglossa dilemma
ATTTGCAAAATATTACCATTATGCATTTATTTTGATTATCTGATTCATACATAAATTGCAAATAATATTCTATTTGAATTAGTTGAATTTCTTTAGCATTTTTATATATATCTAATGGTTCTTCATGTGTTGACCATGGATAATGATATGCTTCCATATTTAACACTGTGTGAAAAGAGGCAAAATAAAAAAGTTTTATCACAACTAATAGTAGTTTATCAATTAAAATAATAAAACTCAAATATTTAGTTAATAAACAGGAACTATGTTCAAAACAAGAGAAGAAAAGGTAAAAATACACAACCATCTACTTCTGGTCCACTTAAAACTGGTTCTGATTGCAAATCATTAACATTTTCTGCAGTAGAAGTTTCTAGTAATGGTTCACATATTTCATTTTCTTCTTCCTCAGTGAATGTTAATGGGTTCCACCTCTTACTATTTGTTAATGATCCTAACTTAACTTCTCTAGCAATAGTCTGTCTTAAATCTTCTGCAATTAAAAGTTGAGAAGTTCTGTGTAAAATTGATGGTAACATTGTTGCTTTGAGCCAATATAAAGCTGGAAAATTAATTTTAATGCATAACTCTGGAACTAAATGTTCTTTCAAATTTTTGGATGCATTTTTTGCTTCACTGTGCATATATCTGTATAAAAAAAATACAGTTATGATCTTAACTTCAATTAAGATTTACATAAGAATTCATATATTACCTAGGCAGTGTATAATTAAGATTTTTTGATATGGCCTTTACTTCTAACATTGGTTGATCTAAATCATTTATAACCAAACCATGTTTTTCTTTATAATAATCAGCATACGAAACGAAATTATCAGTTGGGAAACAGGAATTTGGTTTAATATCATCACATACTTTGGTAACAATGTAAATGTCTGCAGCTCTATAGTTGGGTTTAACTAATGCTAATTCATAATTAGTTTCGTAATTGTATGGTGGTACTGTTGGTACTGTTGGTGGTACATATACAATAGATTTGTATTCTGTCAGAACTTCCCAATTTATATGCCAGTCTTTATCAACTAAATAAACATATTTTAAAATAGTATATTTCAATTTTATATTTGTAAGCTTTAAAATGGACGATATATTTATTATATAGGATATCATTAAGGATATCTTACATAATAAGAAAAAGAGAACTTTTTATTATATAAAATTATTATTTCATATCTAATCATAAATTTTACTTACTTGGTACAATTAAAAAACAATTGTCAAGATTGTAATTATCAAATACCATAAATGGCTTTATAACTGTAATGATTTCACTAAATATCAAGCTATGAAAATCTTTTATTAACTTAACTTCATGGTCAGATAAAAATATTTTTGTATGATTTACCTTGATATCAACATCTAATTCACCAACACTCATAAAGATTAAAAAAGATGGTATCTATAAATAGAGTATAATGTGTAAAATATTTATTTTGAAAATCATAAAAGATAATTAAATTTATACCTCTGGCATTTGTTTTGCAGAAAGTATTCCAAAACCTGCGTCATTATTTAACAAATTATAAAATACCAAATTTCGATTATCATAATTTGGTATAGGATATTTAGGTTTGACATGAAAAATATGAAGATATGTTATTTGTTGTTCTAGTGGAAATGCAGCATATAGAGCCGATGGAAACTATAAATAATATTGAAATGGTAACTTTTCTAGCAGTAATATTTATTATATTTTGATCACCAAAGTAGAAGTTTTTTTTTTACCTGTAATTGATGATAACGTTTTTTTTTATATGTTCCTATAATATCAATTTTTTCTGTTTTATCCTCATCGATCCAATTTGGAAATAAATAACTTAAATTTTCTTGGAGGGAACATAATGTAATTGGCTTTAATTGATCATTTAATTCACCCATTTTATGTAATTCTATACATGTCTTCATAGCAACGGATTTCTTTGCATCACGAATATTAGACATGGTATCACCAAAAATAGTAGTTTTTAATGGTGATACAATTGGTAACTTCAGAGAAACCTAGACAAATTTAATAAGATCATGATTATTATGTAAAAGGAAAATTAAATAAATAAAAATCTAAGTGAAACTTCGTTTTATAATACCTGATATTGAGAGTTACTCTTATCTGTATGTAAAGTCCAAGTAGGTGATAAAGTTACAAATTTTGATTGCAATAATGATTGACAATATTTATTTATTATATGGATTGCTGTGTTATCAGTTAGGAAAATTTGCAATTTTGAATTAATAATATATGGTTCTATTTTGTACGAATATAATTGATCCTTAAGTTCATTTTCCATTGGTAAATTACGTTCATTAGTTTTACCTACCAAAATCTAGTTAAAAAGTGAGAAAATTTAATAATTTTCTCAAAACTCTTAATGTTTACACTTAGAATGTTTGTAATATCAATATCCAATCACATGCGTCTAGCTTTAAATAAAATAAATATAAAAAAAATGTTACCTCGTTTAAATAATGTTCTATCATTGTATATTGTTTATATTGTTTCAAGAACTGTATATCATCTTTTTGTATTAATATTAAATACTGGCTTAACTGACTACGCGCTCTTCCTTTACTTTGTATGTATGTTCTTACATCTAATGGAATATCATACCTCACAATTAATGAACATAACGGTACATCTACACCTTCATCTAAAATATCTGTTGCAATAATGCAATTTATCAAACCAATTTTAAACCTAAAAAAATATTTAAGAAATTATATATCTCTTAAATAATAAGATATTTATATGGGGCAAAATACCAGATATTGTCATCCAGATTTAAATTTTGTATATCAAGATTGAAATTAAAATATCTCCTAAACTAGTGACTTTTCGATATTACTACATTAATACCTTTTTATTGAAAATAGTGAGATGCATCAACTAGTGTAATAAAAAATGTACGATTCCGCCTACATATCTATGTATGAAAAAAAAAAAACTAACTACTATCATTAATTCCATTTGAAATATTTTTCGCTACGCATAATTATAATGACATAAATCTAGATGATAATATCTGGTGCTTTATCCTGTATATATATTATATTGTGTATATACATGAAATTTATAATTCAAATATTATAGAATAATATACATTATATATATTAGATAATATGTAATATCCATATTACTTGTGTAAAGTTTCCTTATTCCATTTTGTTAAACATAATGATCTTTTGTAGTCTGTTCGACATGAAACACCAACCACCATATCTGGATGCAAGAATTTATATTCTTCATCGTACACAGATATTGCCTGAAATAATACAAATTACATAATAATGACAATACAATAAATTAATGTAAATTATTAACATACAAATTATTTTCTACCTTTAAAATTTGATACAATATTTTTACAGTGCATCGTTCTTGTACAAAAATTATGCAGCAAAATTTCAATTCTTCATTTTCATTGGAATTAAATTCTTTTAGTATTGTAAGAAGTTTTAGAACTTTATCACACGAATAACTGAAATTACATTACATTTATTAATTATAATAATAATTAATATATTTATAGAAATATTTAAAAATACTTTATTTATACATGATAGGACACTTAAAACAACTAATTTTTTTAATGAAACCTTTAATCATAGGTTATTGTATTTGTCTTTAAATGCTCTATCAAAAGGTAAATAAAACAACATATCATTCCATTTTAAAAAATAACATTGATTTTAATGTTTTCTTTTTATAGAATATAAAAAAATTGTTGATATCAGATTATGCCTTCTGCAAAACTAAATTTTGGTCTATCATCAAAAATGAGTTATTCAAGTGACCTGTCTTTGATGATCCATTCTATATGTTAATTATATGATGATCAACAAGTTGAGCCCTGCACCGAATTTGCTGTGCTTTCCGATCAGCCCGCAGAAAGCGAACTTATCGGCAAGTGCTTGGTTGATATTTTAGACGGCTAAAATAAACAGAGAGATATGAACGGCAGCAAGGCGTATTAAAAAGGAATCGTTCACCAATTACAAAAAAAAAAGGACGGAGACGTTCACAAAAGCCGAAGATATTGTTCGGGATGTTACAACAAAAATTCAACGATACGAACAGACGCAAGAAAGCCAAAAATTTAACTAAAAATGTCAATTGCACAATTTGTAATACATGCAAAAACATTTTTGTTTAGAATGTTGCAATAAATTTCATTGAAATTACCACATTTATTTTTTAACTTTGATACTGTCGGTCTCAGTAACCGATGTTGTCTAAACGAGGAGTCTACTGTTGCTCCCTAAGGACTGACGCGGGGCTCAACGTGTTAATGAATTATGCATTAATGAATTATGTATGAACATTTACAAATTTATTGTAAATTTATATTTATATTCATTAATAAAAGTATCTTACTTGTAAATCTTTTCTCTTTCTGTATTGTCTTTCATTTCATCTTCTAATAATTTTCTACATTTAGTTATTCCCGTTGTAAGGTATTTCAAAACATATATAATGTCCTAAATATAATATTTTATATTACATAAAATTAACAAAAAATAAAATATTACGTGCAATATTTACATACCTGATCTACTACAGACTTTAATCTTTTTGTAGTTTCCAAAAAAATTAAAATATTAAGAGTACATAGACTTGCACCATAAATTCCTGTATCAAAAACCAAATTTGTTAAGCTATGTAAAACATCAATATATAAATTTGGACACAATTATTTCTATAAATTATTTTTTACTTCATCATACATACCTGTAATTGAAAATTGTTTTTGAAAGCCTGTCAATATTAACTTCAATTTCTTATTAATAGGTTTTGTTTTAAATACTGCACTTGACAGATTATAATCCAAACTATTATTGAAAGCTACATTATCTAAGATTTCTAGCATTTCATTGATAATATTCATAATATTTTCAACATTAGTTAAAATATATGGATCGAATGTAATAACATTTTCTTGTGGATTTGTACAGTATTTTTGAAGTACTGAATGTGTTGTAATTATTTTTGCATGAAATGTAACTTCTAAAGACTATAGTGAAATTTAAATATTATATTGTACTAGTTATAATTAATGTTTTATATAATTATGTAAACACAATTTACCTTAATAAATGTTGAAATGTTTTGTAACTTCACAGTTTGATTTAATAATGTTGCTGAGAGTCCTAATATTCTTGGTTGTTCCTCTTTAGGACAATATTGAAAGAATTGCATAATTTGTCTCATAGGATGATTGTTCACTGCTCTATGACATTCATCAAAAATAATTAGATTTATTTTATTTAAAGTTACATATCCATGAAGAAGTGCATTTGTTAAAATTTGTGACGTCATTACCAAAACCTAAATTATAAGACGTTTTTAACAATATTTTTAATATTTCTTCATATAATCTTTTAGTACCTTAAAATTGTCTAATTGTTCATTCCATTCTGTAGCAGTCCAATCATCAATTCCTATTTCACCACTTAATGAAGCACAAGATAAACCAGTTAATCTTCTAATATATTCACTTTGTTGTGTAACTAAAGGTACTGTATTTACTAAAAACATAGTACGTTTACCACCTTCGTTACAAGATCTAAGTATGAAATCCAAAATTGGTTATTAATAGTAAAATATGAATATTTTATTTATAATGATAATTTAAAAAATATTTATGATTCATACATTTGTAAATCACCACTGAATTCTTTTATAAGCATAACAGCAATAAATGTTTTTCCACTACCTGTTGGTAAATAAATAATAGAGTTTTGTTTACATGCAGTTTCAAATAGTTCAAGTTGATAAGCTCTTGGTATAAAATCATCAGCATTCTCCATAATTTAAAGGATATTTATACGTGTATGTGTGTATTAAAAAAGCCAAAGTACTTAAAACTGTAATTAAAGTCAATACAATTTATCAAAAGTAAACAAAATTTTCATTAAAATTAATATTTGCATGGCAATTTAAATAACATAAAATATATGGAATTCTTACATGTTAGCTATTATTCTTCGGTGATTTTACAAGTACTTTATTTTACATTTACTTTGATTTTAGGATGTAACACATAATTATATCATATAAAAATCAATCTGGACTGTAGGTGAGCGGTAATTTCCCTTTCTTTCAAGCTTACAGCTCGGATGCATCAGGCAGTCCGAGTGGGGGCTAAACTACCAGGAAAGTGTGAAGCCATAGTGTCCCTACAGTTCAGTTTTCTTTTCAGTTTTCTCCCTAGGAAACCAAACTGTCTTTGGAAGATTTCTCCCACATAATAAAAAGGAAAAAAAGAATTATATAAAAAAGAGAGATCTTTCGAATATTGTTAATACTAAATTGATGATAATAAAGCTATGTAATTCAACATTCGAAGAATTAATTTATTTTTTATAGTGATATTTTCATTTGCTTAATCTGTTCGATTTTATTAACGCAACATTCTAAGTTATAAGCGTCGAAACGCTATTGGACTTCGGCAGTTGCAATTATCAGTTGATATTGTAGTTAGAAATATTTTTGGATTTGAGGCAATAAAACGTTAAGATTTAATACCTTTTTATTTTTTCCGCCTAACAAACTGAACTTGTAAAATCACAAATCTCATCATGTGTTGCAACTAACATTTTATGCAGTTAATTCATTTTTGAATAGATTAAATGGGACAAATGTGGTAAATAAAATATTATTATAATGGTATTCAGATATATGAGGGTAAATTTTAATTAATTATGCAATTCTGCTAATTATGCTGCACATTATTCCAATGAATCAACTGGTATTGTATTATTACAATAAAAAAAATATATTTTAATATTTTTTCATTATATTATTATAAAATTATCTTAAACGAATTATTGGAATTTGTACAATCAAAATAGTACCGAACTTTGAATTACAAACGTTATATAAACTGTATCTATATTAACTTCTGTATTAATTTGAAATTAAATATTATTTAAATAAGATTTATTTCCCAAAAATCTTTAAAATATANCAATGTGTAATACATAAAGACAAAATATTATACAATGGAAACACCTTTAAATTAAATTAATATTCTGTAATGTTTAAATAAGAAAAATTAGTAATATTAAATTTATAATGTACAGACATAAATAGATTTTTTTCTTTATAAATAGATTGGATGAATTTGTTGCGTATAATAAATTTTTCTAGTAACATGCGCTTCAAGTAATTTTCCTTCATTTTTGCATGTACTAAATAATTTAATTTTTTATATGAAATAAAATTTTCTTAATTAGAAAATGTAAATAAATTTATAAATCAAGTATATTTTAATCAACTGAAGTTGGTATTAATATCAAGGAGTAGTATGTCAAATGTTTTCATCATAGATGGCGATAAGGAAAGGACAATACTGCTTTAAATAGTTATATCATAGCCCAAATATTAACTATTGTAAAAAGAAAAGAGATAGTAAGTGATATTGATTTATTTAATTAAACTACTTATATATTAAATATTTATGACTTTTTAATTATTACGAACCTTTATTATATTTTACAGTACAACATTGGTTACAGAGTTATCACATAATGTTTTCCAAGAGAGGCTTTGAAGTAGCTACTAGATGGTAATGTTTAATTTATATTTTTAATGGTATATACTTAATGATATATGAAATATATAATAATTTTTTTAATTCGTACAATTGAATTTAATAATTAATGTTATAAGCATAATGCGTTTGTTGAAGTACTATTGACACAAAATTTTTAAATACCTTTGATATATTACATATGTATAATCACAATACGATATATAATATGATATATTTATGTGTCAGGTTTCCATCTGCTCTAACCTATGGAGGAGCTGCTGGTTTAGCGGTACTTTATTTTACTGATTGGAAAGTAGTAGTTAGATATATACCTTTCTATGGAGGAAAATTTAAGTAATCAACGTAGAAAACATTATATTTATTGTAATATGTTTTTAATAAAATGTAGCACTATGTAGTTATTAAATGCATCGTTTATTAAATACATACATTATATTTTACCACTCTTTTTATATTTTTCATATAATGCATTTGCTTCTTCTTCAATTTGTTGTCTGCCATAAGTTAAGATATGTGATTTAAAGTAAAACCTACACGTACAATAAAATTAATTACATATATCTACTTTTTCTTACCATTTGATAAAATAAATAGTTATATTTACTGATAAGCATAGAAGAATCCTATGACTACAGATATACCAGTAAATATCCCAATTAGTTGAGTTTTAGGATTCCTGTGATTCGCCATGAGATATTTCCTTACAGATAAAAATCATTTTTAAGCTTTTTTAATACAGTATTGTATTATTATTATGTTAATTTTAATTTATCTTATTAAAAAATATAAAATATACAAACCAACATTTGATATTGTACAAATATATGTTAATAATAATAACAGATTTTTTGGTTTTACTAGAAAAAAATCTTACTTTGTCGGAATTTATATCAGCGAAATGTTTTTCAGCGTAGTCTTTTAAAGGTTTGTTCCAAATATAATAACCACTAAGAGCTCCTAATGTGACGACTACATAACCTTGACGAGTAGGTATACGAAAAAATCCCATTTTTGATATAAAAAGCTGATAATATTTATAACGCTATTAGCTGTAATTAAATGTGACTACAAAATTTTAATTCAAAGTAATAAAATTACCTTTGTTTAAAGTCAATACTTTAAAATTGAACTTGATATAGACTATTGGAAAAGAAATACTTCACAACTCAATTGAATGTGTACTATTGTATTCAGAATTGCATAAGCCCTGTGTGTTTTGGTGTTGAAAAATTTGATAACAATGTATTTTTATTATATAGTTCATTTACTACTAAATCAATTTATTTCTTCTCGTTTTATTCACAAAACTGCTATATTTCAGCACCAATAAGAAATATAAATCAGGGAAATTTGAAAAACTTTACTTCTTTTTGCAAAAAATCAAATTTAAATGAACTGAAAAATATATGGATTGAATTCGATGATTTTGAAATCTGTTACAGAGGATAAAATTTTGGATAACTAAATTAGATTTAAAAATAGATTTAAAAAGAGTGTTTAACTTAATAATAACTTGGAAGGTGTATCTCTTGTCAAAAAAATTGTTTAAGGACTCCAGTACAACTATATTTTAGATCAGTATTAATCTCTTCGGTACGATTAGCGTTGACAATTAATCGTCGGTTAAAGTCTGGCCATAAAATATCATGCTTCATTTGGTTATCAAGAAATAAGATGCAGCAAACCATTATCGTACCGAAAAGCTTACAATACATTGTTTCATATAAATTTGTGATTACAATGATTATTCAAATTTTTCCAGCAAATTTATAAAATCTATTGTATATATTTAATTGTGTTTTGAAAATTTCTTGCATCGAAACAGGTAGTGTTCGAAATAATAAAGCAATCCCATGTTGATCACATATACTAATTAATTGATTTATACAATTTTGCAGAGAAGTCTGGAACAAAAAGTTGAAATAATGTGTGTTATATTAATCTTATTGTATTCTTTGTAAAAAAGAATATATTAAGTTGGGGAAAAAGAAATCCATTCTTTTTATATTTTTTAATGGATTTCTTTTTTCCCAACCTAATATATTGTTATGTTACTAAATAAAATGCAATATAAAAAAATTTACCTTAATAAAATTTGGTATTAAAGTTTCTGAAAATAGTTCCAACAAATATGCAATCAAATAGGGACTTATACGAATCATATCCTTTTTAAATTTTATTAAAGAACTTGTAAACCTGCATATGAAATAGAACAATTTAAGAAATATTAAAAATTTTTTATGTTAATTAAAAAATGTTCTATTTACCTTTCAATATCTAATGCAAGACATTTAAATCTCAGCTCTTCAAATTTATTAATAAAAAATTTGGATTTATGTACAAGAATATTTAATATTTGTCTATACATTATTAATAATGAAGGCATTCTGTCTCTAATTAGATTTGTTCTTACTTTTAAAAGCACATTACAGATTGCTAAAGTATCACTACAAATTAGTATTTTATCTTCTTTTAATGATTTTAAACCAAGAACTATACTCATATCAATAACAAAACCAGAAAGATATAAATGTTTAGTAGCAAAGATGTTTTGTATTAACTTCAATATATTTGGCCAAAATTTTTCTAATATATTTATAGTTTGCATTGTTTGAATTAAATTACTAATAGCTGTTATGCGTAATCTATTACGTTCATTGGACATACTTGTTTTTAATATAACGTTCCATATAATACAAATATTTTCTAAATCACTTTCGTGTGCATTTAAAAGAGCTTTTACCTGTAATAAATTAATGAAATAAATATTTTGTTGATAATAATATTATAGTATTAAATATGGTAATTATTAAAATATTATAATTATAAACATACCAATCGATTATGCAATTCTTCTATAAATTCGGAAAATTCATTTGGTTCAGTTGATTCTAATAACAGTGAAAGTGCATCTACATATGGATATTTAAATAAAGTAGACCGTATTGCTCTTAGAGTATGATGCTCAATTTGAAATAATTTTTTATTTCGTAAAATAATAACTACAAGTTGCAAACTGTCTTGCAATAATTCATTTCCAATTTTACTTTGGTCATTCTATTAAATAAATACTATTAGTATATGATTAATAAAAGTAAATTTTATTAATT
>NIJG01000112.1:3636520-3676602 GCA_002201625.1 Euglossa dilemma
TTCGATATTGAATATATAATAATAATTTACGTTCAAGTAAAGTTAAAAGGGCAACCCCAATTAATAAGAAAATCATTATAATTAAAAAATTTAATATTCAAAAATAATAATAACATATTAAAATTCTGACTAATATGTATCGAAATAATACCAAAATTAAAGGATCCCATATACTCTTAGAAGCTGATGTATGGCTTGGACCCAAAAGTTCATCTAAGATTAACCTTAGTCGTT
Organism: Euglossa dilemma; assembly: GCA_002201625.1. Taxonomy (NCBI): domain Eukaryota; kingdom Metazoa; phylum Arthropoda; class Insecta; order Hymenoptera; family Apidae; genus Euglossa; species Euglossa dilemma. Next base: position 3,636,755 of record NIJG01000112.1, read on the forward strand.
TCTCTAATCCATCTAAAAAGATACTGTTTTATGAAATATGATGGTAAATGACTAAAAAATGAAAAATACATATATCGATACCTTGAGTTAATAAAAATGACACTAGAGCCATAAGCCAATGTATATATTCTTGTGTGCTTCCAAGAGCTTTTGAAGCAAGTAACTGTTGCTCTAAATAAGATACTACGCTTGGAGCACTATGAGGTAATCTTGGATTAGGTAAAGTATTTCCTGCTGTCCTAAAAAGACCTTCCTGCAAAGAAGACAATGGACCTCTGGGAGCTCTATTTCCAGATGCACTTGATGCATTAAATGAAGCCCAACGCCATATAGGATCTTGACTATCACCAATTAGTAACCATGTTCCTAAACACATTTTTTTTTTTATACCCCTGTTGTATATAATGTACAATAAATCGTGTTATTAATTAATATTATTTATATACCCATTTCTTTATGATATATGTATGCTCTAGCATTAGTGAAAGCTAAATGTGGCATTCCGTTATACAAAGTACAAGACAATAAAGAGGTACCAGGTACTGCTAAATGTGCAGCAGATGTAGAAACTATTAGTCTACACGAATATCCTATTTCCCAAACACGTACAGCGCCACAACTTGAAATAACCATTACCTACAAACATTGGTTTGTAATAAATAATGATTAAATAGAGAGAAAAAAAAAATTGTAAATTAAAAGAAAAGTTAATACTGCGTTTCCAACTGCATGGACTTTTGCAAGTGGGGCAGGAGGGGCTAAAGGCGGTGCTGGACGACATCCCTTTGCAGGATGAAATGTATGAAGACTACCATCTTCTAATCCAAGTGCTATAACTGCTGGTGATGCAGCTAGTGCGACAGCACTATATCCCAAATACAAATCCCAAGTTGGTTCAGAATCTGTGCCTTTAAATACTTGTAAATGAGTTAAACCATCGTTGTTAGTGACAGTTACTGCATAGTGACCAGCTTGTTGAGATAATGAACTGGATGGTTTTAATGGAGGAAGTATAATTTGATTTGTACTCCTTTCAGATGTAATTTTTGGTTTCTTATTAAATGGAGCATGGTATGGTTTTGGTGTTGCTTGGTCACGACGCTTTAATGTAAGTGTAGAGGTTTGACTATTTATGTTGATAGCATTTATAGAAGAGGTCACATTTGGCGTTACGACATCATTTCGTTTTTCAATAACAATAGAACTTTTTACTTGACTTGTAAATGTTGGTGTTCCTAGTCTATTACTTGACGAATCCCTAAGTAAAGTGATTACTTTAATATAAAAATGTATAAATATTATAATTCTGTAAATATGCAATTTAACTTACATTATGTCAGAGGGTGGTGGTATAAACATTGGTGTTATTCGCCTTTTGCCATCTGATGTTCTTGTTTCAATTTGTTTATTAATTGGACCTTTAGCAGGAGTAGTTGTTGTAGTAGTGGGTGGATGCACTAAATTAATATTTGGCGGTGTTTGAATTGGTTGGGTCGACGTTGTCGACATTTTTAGATTAAGGAGTTCAGGTGCTTCCATTACAGTGCAACCACCTTGAACTAATGGTTTACCGTACAAACGCTCATGAAGACTACTCTATAATGAAATAAAAATTATTATTCGTCTTTTATTACTTAAAATAACTTATGTGCAATAAATTACTTGTTCAGCAGGATCTAACGGTTGACCTAATTCCTGTTGTGTAAATTCAATAAGAACAACAGATCCATCCCAAGAACAAGCAGCTAACCGAAGACCACATGGTGACCAACTAGCATCTAATACTGAGTGTGTAAACAATTCATGTATTACTACCAAAGGTCTTTTTAAAGATGTTAACCATACGGATAGCGAACGATCACGAGACCCTATAGCGACACAGCAATATTGTTGTGGTTTAGAAGAACCAGGTTGCTTTTTTTGTAGAATATTACCATTAAATCTCTACAAGATGTTTGAAGAATTAAGAAATTAATTATCTAATAAATATTATGTTTAATTAATTTATTTATGTTTAATATATACCACACATGTAACAGCTTTACGATGACCAACAAAATCTTTATCTTGTGTCCACCCATCTCTTTCAATTATTTGCGCAGTAGGACCTCCACCATTCATTGCATGAGCTGATACCAAATACTGTCCATCTGGGCTCNATTTATTTATGTTTAATATATACCACACATGTAACAGCTTTACGATGACCAACAAAATCTTTATCTTGTGTCCACCCATCTCTTTCAATTATTTGTGCAGTAGGACCTCCACCATTCATTGCATGAGCTGATACCAAATACTGTCCATCTGGGCTCCAAGATAGCCTTAAAACATGAGTTGTTCCACCACATTCATCAAATGGTTCTGATATTAATGCTGCTTCTGTCCAATCTGTTGTACGCCATACTCTTAATGTTTTGTCATCAGACTGAGAGGCTAAATATTTTCCTACTGGATCCCATGTAATTCCTTTTACAAAACCTGTATGACCTTTTAATACAGCTACAATAGCTGGAAATTTTGATGCATCCCATACAATTACACTGTTATCCACTGATGCAGAAGCTAACCATGGACTGTGCGGTGCCCATGCAAGATCGAGTACATCAGCTTCATGTGAACGCAATGTAGCTATACAACGCCATGTTTCAACACTGGATTTTCCACCAAATATTGAACTTCCACCTGATCCGCCTGATAATCTCCAAATCATTATTAATTTATCTACACCACCTGATGCTAATAGTCCATTGTTACTCCACCTCACACAATTGACACAAGCTATAAAAAGTGATAAATATATTTTATTATAAGATATATCTTAAAAAAGTATAATAAATTTTGTTACATGTATATTCATACCCAGATGATTATCTAATTGACACAACATTTTTGGAATATTTTCATCTAACTCTGAAATTTCATTAACTACTGGTTCCATATTCCATATAACAACTCTTCCAGAATCTCCACCTATAATTAATTTTAATAATCATATGAGAAATATATATTAAAATTATAATTTAATTAAATACATTGTATATAGCAAGAACTAACTAAAAATAATAAATTCAATGTCTTACTTTTACAAAAAAGTATTAAATATATATAAATTAAAAGTATTAATATTATATACCTTGACCACCAGTAGCAAACCTTTTTCCATCTGGATGTATATCCACAGAAAATATTGGATATCCTGCAAATTGAATATTTTATAATATAATATTTCAACTATAAACAGACAAACTGTAAATTTTATACTGACCATCATGTGTAACCCAATTTGGTTTTACTAATTTCATACTGTTTTATTTATTAAATCTTTGTTAATTCAATGATTATTCTTCATGATTCATTTTTAGTATATTTATATTTAATTAAAGTTTTTATTCTTTTTAAACATAGCACCTGCAACAGTTGCAAGTAGTATAACCTTAAATTAAGATACAAACAGACTTTTCATTTTGGTGTATTTCTATGAACGCATGTAAATTATTGTGATGCATATAAAGCTCTTTTTTGTACGATATGAACTGCACTCTCTTTAGATATACTTTATTTTATATACTATAAGAATAACAGATACTATATCAAATAATAATTTGAAATAAAAGTATGGTATATATGTATGTGTACATATATACTGTTATAAGATAAGTGTGCTTGATAAAACATAATGTAACATATCTTAATGAATACGTAAATATGCAGTGGATTTTTAAAATTAATTTCTTTGAAGCGTATGTCTTGAATAAACAAATTTTGTTATAAATTTATGTATTTTATTTGCGCTATACCTACTCTCTTATATTATACTGTATAAATTTCATAAAAATAAATGTTCACAATATTACAATATATCGTTATAATTAGTTTTAATATAAATTTTTAAAAGAATTTTAAAATTCAATGAATAAATAAGTAAATGAAGAAATAAACTTCTTTTTTAAACAAAAGATAAAAATGTATTTTTTGCATACATATTGCTAAATAGTCAATTATATAATATAAAGTGTTCATTCTTACAACTATTTATTTTCACACCTTACATATCTGATTTTAGGACTTGGTGTACGATTGCTTGCTTCAAGTAATTTCTTATAACGTTCAACTAAATCTCCAATCGATTGTCTCCTTTGTTTAGCTTGTTTAGTTTCAATGATATTATTATCATTATTATTTTTAATTTCTATATCTATTTCACATATGTTGAGTACATCATCTTTATTTCTAAAGTCATTTATTATATCTTCTATTTTTGATATATTTTCAGATTTATTTTGTTTGACAATTAATTTATCTGGAGTAGTAAATTCTGCACTTAAGTTACAGAGACTTTTTGCTGAAATATCTAAACTAAGTTCTGATACATCGTGCATTTTTTCAATTACATTTGAAAGTACAGTTGAATTTGCTTTTGAAGAACACGGTATGGATACCATACTTGAATTTGCTGCAAAAAGAAAAGGGAAAGTTTTTTTATTTTCTAAAAAGAAATACAATGTTTCTATGTACCTGTTCTGTTATTTCTTTTTATGCGGGAAGAAAATAACCGTGAATATTTTTCTGCTTGTTTGAAGGATAATAAATGTCTTCTGGATGCCACCATATTCATATGTAAAGATTGTTTTCCATTATTTATGCTTGCAATTGTATCATCAAAATTGATTCGTGATACTAATAAATTTTCTCTTAGTTTTGTTTCATGTGATGAGTGATTTTGTTTTAAACGTTCATATCTTGAAAACAATGACTTATGTACAGCTAAAAAATTTGCAAATATATTATTGAATATATTTAGCAATTTTATAAATAGGTTTGATCTCACCTTCCACTGGCGTTAATTGTAGTCGTTTTTGAAGATCGCTTTCTTCACCACTATAGTTTGTATCAATTTTTATAAGAGGTGATAACATAAGCATATTATTCATGGGAAATACAACATCATCATGAATTTGTATTACATTTTTTTGACACAAAATATCTTGTGTTTCTGATATTATTTTTGTGACATCTACTAGATACGTTTGTATTATATTAAATGCTGTTTTTATATTTTTGGTATTCGCTTCTATTTGTAATAAACATTCCGAAAAGTCTTCTAAAATATCTAATTTCAATTGTTGTTCTAATTGAATAAAAAGAAAATTAAATAATAAAATTAAATTATTCAACATTATTTTGTCATCCTTATACAATTGAAATAGAAGACACTGAAATATAAAATATTTTTATGTTGACTACATTTTATTAAGTTGATGTTTGTGAATATACATTATACAAGTACTTACTTGGATATTTGGAGGAAATAATTCTGAAATTTTTAAATGATTTATTTTTTGCAACTGTTCTGCATTTAACATTTTAGTGTCACTATTATTGCTTAATACTATATTATTCGCTTTATTAGCAAGCTGTTCTATATTTTTTAGAATTGCATTTTTTACTTGTATTTGATTTATACCCTTATCTATATTGATTTTCCACACTAAAATTAGTTAGTAATTATTGGTTTGGAAATTAAGATACATATATATACACGTGTGTGTTTTTTATCTGAAAATGCGTAAATTTTTTAAAAAATTTAGGTACTAGAAAAATATTTAAATAAATATTTTATGTTGTCGAAATTATATATTATGATGCTATTTATTCAGTTTTGTGATACCTTGAAAAACCCTGTGAAAGTCACATTTAAACTTTTAAACAGAAGAGATAAATTCTCAAAATTGATGTGCCCCCATTTCTTCTAGAATCATTAATATCAAGACTGACAATATAATCTATCTATCCATGGTATTCTTTAGGTAAATATAATATTAATGACAAGTGTTTGACACTTTATATTATGATAATGGTATATGCAAAAAACATAATATAAGTGTTTCACAAATATTTTGATGTCAACTATAAGAATATACAATGAAAAATATAGGTTCTTATTTAGGAATTTAAGTATATGATCATTATACAACTTCTTGAAGTCATCACTAAGCTAAGTAAATATAATTATTATATTGTCGTTTTAATAACATATAATATTCAACTGAAACATTTCTCCATATCAAACATATTTTTCAAAATATTTACACATTTGTAAATAAAATAAACACACTGTATATATAGAAATATAATTAAGAAAATGGATTAGATATGATATCAACTTTTTATTACTTCTTCATTATTTATATCTCTTAAACATTTTTTAATTGAAGGATGCACAGGTGCTGTATGTGTAAGATTTGTAATTAATTGCTCTTTCTCAAATATTTCTTCTATAATATTACTTAGTGTTTCCTTTCTTTCCCTAAAAAAAAAATAAGATAATACAATTAATATTTTGATTAAATTTCTAGTTATACATATTAATAAAACAAAATATAAATCTTACTCCAAAACAGATTTAGTTATATTTTTTATTTCTGATAAATTTTTGTACTCATTTAAAATATTAGAATCAATTTTTGTATTGATCTTTTGTAAAAATTTTTTTGCTAAATTTCCTTTATTTCCTGCTTGCGGTGCAAATGCAACATTATAACTAGCTATAGAAAATAAGAATTTAATAATAAAATAGGTATTTTTTACATATAAGTATAGTTGATTTATTATTAAACGACAAACCAATAACATAATAAAATTTCAATAGCACTTAAAATGATAAATGAAAACTAGTATATTAAGAAAATAATTCCTACTGGAAATATCTTACTTTCACGGACAATATATCTTCTTAAAACTATTTGAGATAATTTCCACATGATGATTGCAAATTTACTTCCACCTGCATGAATTAAATGGGACATAAGAATATTTGGAAAATCAATATCAGGATTTTCCATAGATATAATTGTTAAATAGTCTTTGACATTGTTCCGATATTTAGCTTCAGTTTTTTTACAAATCACAGGCCATTCGATTAGTTTTTTAAAATGTTCTGAATCATATATTGTTAGTAAATAATGGGAAGTATGTAAAAAGCCTGTTGTGTTGGGTTTGTCAAACATACCCTATACATTGAAATATTACAGTAAATTAATATAAAAATAAAAAAGGAAGGTAGCGTATTTTAAAATATTTTATATTGTTAATAAAAAAATGTACCTCACGAAAATGTTTTTTGAACTCATCACTAGGTTGAATTACTTGAGATAATAAAAGTACATTACGATGAAAAGACACACTTACTGCCATTGCATAAATATAATGGTATCTGTTTTATACAAAATTATTCTAAGAAAAATAACATAACTGTTCGGTATTTTAGTTAGTTTATAACAACGGGGTAGTACAAAGTACAATATGAAGAAATATCTTGTTGTCAACGGTAGTATGAAAATATTTGAATTTTAAAATCATATACTTATTATATTATAGAGATGAAACTAACGTACTTATTTAATGTACGTATATTCAGTTAATGATCAAATAACGTATTTGGAATTTTTGATTGAAATTTCTAATAATGGATAGAATTATATGTAATTGCATTAAATTTGAAACTTGTTAAATTTTTTAATTATTTATATTTTTTTTTAAATTTCAATCAAGTTAGTTGATATGTTATGATATGTGAATTATATTATTATACATAATATAATCCAAAATGCGAATACTCTTTAATTTATAACTAGCACGTTTTATTTCTTATCATTACTACACTTTTAGCTATTCGCGTATTATTTCTAATGTTATTGGTTGAGCGCAATATGAGATTATAATACTATAACCATAGAGAAGATACAGGGTAGACCAATCACCTAATGTATGTTTTTGTTCCCCGTCTCGAAAGTTGAAGAAATTTTTTCGCATTCACGTTCATTTTTTCATATTACTGATGAAGTATGAAATAAGGTAATTTGATAGTGACACAAAATTTGTAACTATTAAAATTAAAGCTTTAATTATAAGATTATAAATAAATTCTATCATAGTCACAATAAGATTTCATAAGATTAAAAGCAATTTGATTATAAATTCTAATTAAATTAAAATATAATTGATATTAATTATTTTTCAGACTCTAAATAAAAACATAGTATGAATGCAAAGGTGTCAATGCAGTAAAATTTGTAATTATGTCTAAATTTTATTATTAAGAAATTGATCACAAGGAAAGTGATGATTATTTTAATTCATTACTAAAATTAATCGTCAATCGTTGATTAAAAGTATTAATCGCTAATTATGAATTCTTAGTTTCAACTGAGATTAAATAAAAATTTCAATTAAAATTGTTTTGAAATTTGTAATTTTAATGAATTTTTAAATTGTAGCGACCATATAGTCGAACCTTAGATAAAAGATTTAAGTATTACTTTTTAAGACTCAGGAAAGTACAATTATTTTAGTACTTCATCATCAATTGACAATTAAATTTGTATTTTTTTCTATTATATTTTGTTCGTAATCGTTAATCGTGATCAAAGATTAAATACCTAGATTAATAGTTAATTACAATCAGCAATTAGATATTTGAATCGTATTAATTGTTAATCGTTGCCCAATTTTGTATTAAAGTATAGGTCTTCGTAAAAAATATAAATATTTTCGAAATTAAAATGTGAAAGAATATGAATTTATTCAAAGTTATATAAAAATTACAGTATTATGGGCCTTATAATATAGGTTATTGGATTAGTTTTTATTGCAATTATTATATGATGATCAAAATATAGTCTTACTTAAAAAAATACCGATAACTTTATACGTTAGAAAAATTTGTTGTCTAGCGTAATATTTGTTTCTTCGAAGCAAATAATGTTTTCGTTTGACATATNAATCACTTATATACCGAATATTATACAAATCTGAAGCTAATTCCTGCTTTTTATTCATTTTTTTGCTATTTTGTATTAGATTATTTTATTCATTTATGAAATTTTACGGTAACAATAATTGGGATTCTGTATTTTTTAACATATCCTTACAATAAATAAAAAGAATTTGCTACGATCTCAATTCCATTGATGTTATCAAAGTAATAATGAAAAAAAAAAGGAAAATAAAACGTGTTCATAGGATGAATAATTTGATTGATAAAAATTTGTTTCCGTTTTACATTAAACTTTATATTAAACCTACAATACGGTTTTACTTTAGAGACAATGTCAGCGGGATGGTTTTAAGGTTGAATCTTCTATTTATCCTTTCCCTTGATACTTGAATATTATTTATATTTTATAACGGAAGAAAAGTTCCTCCGACGAAGAACCTCTATAAATGAATTGACATCTACTTATCTCTTACATGTTTAAGTATCAACAGGTAAGAGAGAGATTCATCTCGATTACCGCTCTACTATCGAGCTTTAAATTCCTTTCAATCATCTTCGTTTTAAACTTGTTTCTGATTGCGAGTCTGATTCCGATTTCTAAGCAATGTTTCTTTTAGAAACAACGTTGATACGGGGGCATACGAGAGGAAGAAAAAATGGACCGACGGGATGACGAGAAAGAAAGGTATTGGGAAGAATACAAAAGGGATAAACAGTTTGGAGTGGATGGATCGGTAGCCATCGGTCGGTGGACGGTCGTGAAGAAGCGGTGGGGCTGGTGGCGGAACGAGTCGAGCTAGCCACGTAGATCAATACCGTAGAGGGTGAAGCTGCCTCCCTGTTCGCGAGTAACAGTATGCTCGCGCCGCGGATACGCGCCGCACGTTCTTCGCTCGAGTCTTTGCATATAGTGTGATCCTTCACATACCATACAGGAGTTCAACGACTACTACTCTACCAACGTATAATCAGCATATCCTCTCTTCGCGATTTTCCCTCCGAATTCCTACCGATTTCAACTTGGAACAGACCCTATCCGATCAGCTCTCCACTCTTCTGATCTGTCGCTAAGGAAAACTCAGAAAACTCGCGTGTTTAAATCCTTCGGTGCTCGGGGGTCCTGTCGTTTCTTTCGATCGTTCTACCGCCTGACACCTGTCAGGATCGACTCTCGCGAAATCATTCCTCCTCGCTGGCAATTTCTTCTATTCGGTACACTCTCTGTGTGGTTCCATGTCTCTCTGGCTCTCGTTATCTCCATTTTGACCACTGAATGATGGAAAGTTCAATCATCGGAAGGCCAGAAACGCGATACGCTTCGAAGTAATTATCGCTTAGTAGTCGAAATTATTGTTTTACAACTTCCTTTCCCGTACACGAAGCGTACCTTTAGAAACAGAGAATGGATACTGGATTGGACACGTGATCTTTGAATCATTGTTCGCGAAAACAATCGAGCGAAAATCGTTTTGTTTTACTCGAACGCTTCTGTTTCTTTTATCCTTTGCCTATACCGACCAACGAGGCTATTTAAATGAAATTAAGACTTCCTTCATTTTTGTATTTTACTTACACTCACGGATGTCAATTGTCCGTAAAAATTGGCTGTTGATGGAAAATATACATTTATACATTGGAGAGAAAATAAAATTTTCCAATATTGCCTTTATTCAACGAGACAAAGGAAAAGGAAGTTACCCGATCGTTTTTCTTCTTATATCTCGATCGGAAATGGTAAAATGGAGATATCGAAAAGGCAAGGGATGCCTGCGAATTTTTAAACGCGCGTTTGCTCGATTTCCGCTGATTCCTTCATCCTGTATGACAAAGAAAATCGTGGTACCCTCGCGCGTTTCCTCGCCACGCAAACATCCCATATATTTTCCTGTTTCTGCTTTCAGTGCGCACCGATGTATCAGTGGCGAACGTGAAATGAGGTTCTAATAGCGGATACCGGCGCTTCTGTTGATCAGCCGATCAAAATCGCCAAGTTTGTTTCGAGCAAGTGCGCCGACGTGCGGGTTTTCGCGCGGCGATGCGGGCTGCTTGATAAAACGTGATAAGTGGAGAGAGAAAAACTCGCGATCAAAGGACGTTAGAGTTTTCCAGCGAACCAGAAGGTGAGTATCCTACGAGACTTTTCCTCCTTATATAACTCGTAGCTGGAATTACCCGGAAATGCTACAGTTTCGATTGAAGATATTTCGAAATATCGCACGAATTATCTCGAATCAGAGAGATCGGTCCAATTTCATCGATATCGTGATAGCGATACGCGAAACCGGGCGCCGGGAGTTCCTCGTTGACGAGATCGGGCACGTGAATAGAATCGTACCGATAAGCACTCCCTCAAGTGTCTTTTTATCGAAATCTCCGGGCTTTATCTGTTATTATATTCCATTTAGACGCTGTTTATAGTCCATTTAGACAATTCCCCTGAATCGATTGATCGGTTGAAGCGGACAAACAGCAATCGTTTCAGTTAAACGTAAGGTAGCCTTTGAAAGGTTCAGCCTCATCGATTGCCACTGAAAAGGCTGGCCGATGATCGAATAAACGATAATCGCGAACGATAAACCGATGCGAATTACTACAAGAGGCGCTTGTTCTTTCGCAAGCACGTACACCATGTGGCGGAATCCTTTCTATTTTTCCCGATGATTATCAGTACTCCTGATAATGAGTAAAAGGCTAAATAGTTCGCGTGTGCTTTTTGACGCGTTGCAGTCGTGTTCCCCACCTTGGCCACGTTTTCTTGCAATATCTTGCCTGTATTCGATCGCGTGAAAATCTTGGTCGACTCAACGGTAACTAGTTGGCTCTGGTTTCGAGCGGTTTTCAACCATTCTTTGATATTTCTGTAGATCGTGGCGGTTCGAGGACGCATCGAGACGATACGTCAGACAGATTTTATAATCGCCAGAGAAATAATTGCGACACGCAGTCTGACCGATGATAGAACGGGCAGAGTTGATAGAGCGGTAAAGCAACCTCGAATATACCGATCGTTTGGAGAGAAGTTAGCGAAGAGACGCGAAGAACAAATATACCGATATAATAACTGATACAGATTTCTCGGCGCATACTTATCGCGGATCATGCGAAAAACGATTTTGTCTATATACTTTGTACGCGTGGCGATACTTAGATCCTTGATTGTGTTTCGAACAACGTCTATTCGCACGGGAGTCCTAAGAAAGTTCGGGTAAGAGGCCCGAAAATAAGGGATGCTCAACGTTCGCGAACACAGAAGGTCTGCTTTCGCGAGTCTGATAAGTCACGAAAGTTGCAAACCCGACAGGTCCTTCAGGTCCTCCGTATCGCGGAACGATTAAAACGATTTGCGAAACTGGCTCGAATTACGTATCTTCGAAACAGCACACGACAGAGCGATTTTTCGTTTTTTTCCGGGTGAAGATGGCTTTATCAGCAGACGCGCGTGTGCGAAAGCGAGTAACCGATTACCGGCAGCGTATCGCGCGATGACTGGACAGCTTGTGTTCCTCGGCTACCGCTCATCATGGATGAAAAGCCTTTTGAACAGAAACACACCAGTGTCAGCCGGTGGTAAACAGTCGATCGGCGATCATCGTGCTGCTTAGACGTACGTAAACGTGCGTGCAAGCTACGAAACAACTCTGAGAGTGGGCGCGAGTGCGATCAACCGGCGAGGACCACGATTACGCCCCGCCTTTCTACAGCCAGCTTGCAAGCGTGTCAACGTGCCAGCGTAGCAGCGTGTGCATCACGCCTACGCCTATTATTATTTGATACCGTATTTAAGCGCTTGATAATCTATCTCCGCTATGAGAAACGCCGTTTGACGAATTATTCGACTCTGTCGCTGTTCGTTTGACCGTAGCCAAGGTGTTACTCGCTTGTTCGGGTATCGAAAGAAGAGAACTGACCGACATGAGCTGGAGCACTCACGATTTGAACGATACGAGGTAAAAAAGATCTTTGTCCTTGATTCGAGTCGTGCATAGCTATGATGCAAATATTCAACGATCTTCTTTCTCGCCGATTTCTTCCCAGCTTACCGATATCGTGAAAGCGATTGGGAAAATTTATCTTCTAGTTACGTGATTTTACTTTCCGACGAGGAGAACCAGAAGCGATGGATCATCGGGTTAGAGAAACGTTTATTCCGTAAAATTACAGCGTAATTTTATAATTCCTAATAGAGATGACACAGAGGATACCGTATCCTGAACTCTGCACTTTGACCTCTTTTGTTGGCTGGCACAATAGATGGAAATAGTTATCAACGTTTGTTCAAGGCTGATTTTGGGCTTTATCGCTTATCCGTATCGTCCCGTTTAAACACCGAACGTATTCTCTTTTATCTCTGAAGTGAAAATTCTGTCGTCATCTTCATCGTTAATCAATCGATATCGCTTTTTTCTTTGTTTCGTAAAATTCTTCGTCCGTTTCGTTCGGATTATATGTCGTTTGGTATCGTAGCTCAATGAGATTATTAGATTTACTCTGGATTTACCTATAAACCACTGCTTATCTTTTATCGCCATTATCGCGGTGCAATTTACTCGATGTATCTCGCTGTACATCAGCCCCTAATTTTTGATAAGTATCACTGAGAGTTCGTTAGATAAAAGTTCATTCGGTAAATAAAGAATGGGTCTCGCGTGTCGAAAAGTGATAAATTTCCCGCTATTTCACGCTAGGAAGTACTACGCTGGCAAAGAACAATATAATATTGGTTCTAAAAGCACGTTGAAAAATTAAGCGTCTTAGCTATTGGAATTACATTCGTTCGATACTTACAGACAGACGAAGGTAACTAAGTATCGAGCCTCCTACGTACAGGGCCTGGGACAGGTGATCCGTTTGCCCTTTGCTAAGGGTGGTTCCACCGCAGAGTATTCCGTGAAATCGAGCACCGAGTGCCATCCACGTGTCTCCGGTTCTAGCTCGCTATCGTATCTGTTATATACATTCATCCTAGTTCCGAAGTTTATCATTAGAACTACCGACCTGTAACGTGTAACTAAATATACCGTACACAAATGTATATAATCGAATATAATAATCGAAGTGTTACGACGAACGCGAATGGCTGTGTACACATGATTTTATCCGAAGAAAATTTAACGTTAACTTTGTAATCGCGCGTTTTCGGTAATTACGAAACTAAGATGTACGAAACCGATCGTTTTAACTCGTTCGATACTTCTAACGATAGAACGTTAATATCGTTTCCGACCCCACCTAGCCCGTTACGATATTCTTCAAAACGATACGCGTAACAGGCTGCATTGCGAAATCTTCAGCGGCTCGCCAACGCGCGAGAATAATTTCAATGTTAACGCGCGTCACTTTTCCGGGACAGTGTTGTTCCCAACGATTCGATAATCTTCGATTACATCAAGCGAATTCGTTATAACTAGAAATGGGTGTCGATCGTGACCTTCCTCGTGCGCAAGGAATCGTGCAGCGTACGTAGAGAACGCTTCCGCGAAAAGCCTTTACAGGGGCCAATTTTTTTTATTGTTATTCGGCGCCTGCACGAGTCGCGCCATTTTTTGTCGCGCGCCCGATCCCCGTTGCTCGAATTACAAAAAATGCCGTATCGCAAGGACTTTTTCATTCAACATTGTTGTCGCTCGTTAATGCAATCATTGACTAGCTCGACGAACCTTTCCGTTAAACGATCAGCGCGAATTTCGTGGAATTTTTAACGTCAGTTATCATTCGTATCTCGGTTTAGTAGCATCGATTCCGTTTCTCAGGTTTATCACGACGGGGCGATTATTCCTTATAAATCAAAGCCGTTCCCTTTGTTCCGAAACGCCTTATTTCCAAGTCCTTTCGTATCAACGGACACCGGGCTGACCTCTGACAATTAAACAATTATCGTGTCAGCCCCTCGTTTATTATGCCACTCTCCCTTTACCGAAGTGACGGACGGGAAGGCCTGCCATTATGTAAAACCATCTATAAACGCATACATAGGTGGAACGCAGATAATCATAGCGTGGTAATTATCCACTTGACGGCTGCTAATCCTCGGGTAACCATTCGACGTTTGTCGCGATCTTGACATTCCCGTGATCGGCCTCGATTAGAGGAAGCTTCTTCGAATGTTCTGGCCTCGTTGCATCGAAAATCTCATCGATTCCCGTCATCCTGCTATCTCTAATATTCGGCGAACGCGTGTATCTGGATACGAGCCATCGGCGTATTCTCGAGCATTCTGAAAATTAAAATCCGCTAAATAAGAAAACCGGTTATATATCTTTGTGCATAATCGTACGTCATCGTTTACCTTCGTCTTACGATTAACTTCCAACTTAAGCGACTAGTGTTCCGTATTAACTCGTATACGAATAGCGAAGAATATCGCAGGTATTAGCGGTTGTTGGATGGTTATTAACGATATCGTTTACGATAAACTTTAATCCGCTTATCTCGACTCGTGCACTCCGATCTTTCGTTCGAGAACTTCGTTTAATCGAGGAAAGGAAAGAAACGATAGCAAATATCAGGGCAAACGCAAAGATGAAATAACGAACACACTTGTATACACAGTTCTCTCGATAACGAGCAGTCTTATATTCACGGTCATGCATAGCTGCCTACGTCTCGTCCGTGTATTCATTCTAATAGCCTTTCGAAAAGCTTGTTTTTGTTTATAGATTAATTCCCTTGTTACGTTTGCAATACTCGCGAACATTTTTTTTTTTTCCTTCCCGGCGAACGGATAACAGGTAGACGAGGAAACTAAGCGGAACGATTTCGAGAAAGCCAGCGGTTATAAGAATGACCCGAAAAAAGGACGATGATCAGTTATCGAGCACGATTCGGTTATAGCGCGAGATGTTCATAGTCCGCCCGTAAATTCCGAACACTATCTCGCAATCTAAAACTATCTCCTTACGAACATCGTCATCGCGTCATTGTTACAATTATTACCCTTGGTGAACGTGGCTGTGTGTAGTCTTTGGAACGCGTCGTCCAAAAGAGCTGCGCTTTTACGACGCTTTATTAGACGCGAGATAGATCTGCGACATAGACAGAACGAATCTGCTTTGGCATAGTAATCAGCGGCGTGCCTGTGATCGCACGCGTCAACCGATTACACGTGTCTCGTGACTGCCATTCGTGATCCCCCTGCAATTATTACCTGCGTCGGAACGTCAGCGAATACTTGTCGATGAGAAATTTTTCTCTCGCTAAGCTCATTAGCATCGTCGACTCGGCGAAGGACGAGTGTTCCTTACATTCGCCGGATATCGCGCGTTCTCACCTGCCTCTATTGTCTCGCGAGGATGACAAAGTTAACGCGGGCACGCCGGAAGAAACCGGAGTCGATCACGTGAAACAGAAACTTGCGAATCTCTTTCCTATTGTTCCGCGAACACATTGTCGGGTACCGTCGGCGCTTATCGCGATTTATGTTTAATCCGTGTGCAATTAAACAAGGCGAAGGAAGATGAATCGGCGCGGGAGGGTACGCGAGAAAATGGTCCATCGCGAGTTCTCTCCGTTTCCCGTGCGGCCGAAGAAATTTCATCGAGGACAGAGAGCGTAAAGATTCGATGGAAAGTAAGCGAGAAGAGGAAAATTAGAGGACGCTCGTGCCTCTCGCGCCGCGACACGAACAAAGTACTTCCCGTCGAGGAAGTTTAATTATTATAAAATCGCGTGTACATCGCCGGTAACCGCGAGCAGACGGCCGGCGGCCAGTTATTTCACAATCCCACACGCGTTTTTCCTTCATGAACGTCGCTGAAAGACGAGAATTCGGGGGAACGATTTACGCGTTATCGGTCACTTTCGCGGAGAGTCGCGTATATTCGAGCGCCGCTAGTGGAGCCGACGAGTCGTCGTCGTGTTCACGCGGATGTCGTTTCGATAACGAGCCATCGGAATATTTTTCAACGTGTCGCTGCAATTGCGGCGGACCAAGGTAAATCGGTGGCGAAGGAACGGACCAAGCGAATTCGTGTCACCGTCGTGGAACGATTTTGCTGAAAATCAACTTTACCCTAATCAACCTGATGGTTTCACGTGTGCGTTCGATTTATTTTTTAGACCGTGGATGCAGCCGGGTATCAGAGGTGGAGGTGGCACGGCCCACGCAGGTGGGACAGGTGACGACGAGGCTTCGAAAGATCCCGGTGTTCGGATCACTCATCAATCTTACACCGAGAAAGACTACGAAGGTATCGAAATTTCTTTCGTTTCCTTTCTCAATGAACTCGTCAGGGAATACTCGCTAATTATCGAAAGCCCCTTTCGCACCTTCACGCTTCCTTAGCTTTTAATTGGCCCAATGATGCCTGTTCGCGCATAGGTCAGCTGGATACACGAATCTGGCTTCGGTGTTTGCTCACAGAATGCGTTGCAGGTGCTTCGAAAATCATTATTTCGTTCACCAATATCGCGATCCTCGTCTACGTTAAACGTCGGATCCGAGGTCACCTGTCCCGACGCGATCTTGAACCGTCGACATTCTTCAAACGATCAAATCGATTCGGATTATCTATCAGATCCACGGATATATGTTTCGACTCTGGTCTGTTATCCCATGAACGGTAAACGGCGCGAATAAAGGCTTGAGAAAACGTCAGGATCGAGGGGGTGATCGAGAGGACCATCGGCAGAGCCATCGGGAGGATATAGATCTGTCGGTGGACGGTTAAAGTATAGAGGAGACACACCGAGTGTTTTCGACCGATAGAGGTGAGGTCGCGGCAGCGTTAATTTCTCTTTCTGCCGTGCTGGATAGAATTTTTATTATCGATAATCATAGGAACTAGTGGAACGTCGGTCCGAGAACCACTGACTCGAGATCTCTTTCATCTGTTTCCAGGTCACAGAGCGCACACGGTGTATGTGGGCGTGCATCTACCAGGCGAAAGGAGACACCGTCGTCATCACAAGCACCATCATTCGCAACGTCAAACGTATAGTGCCGATAAGGAAAATGTCGACAACGACAGGCCCGGTAAGTTTGTGCTTGCACTTCTGCTTTCCTATTCTTTCGCTCGCTTTTTACCCTCCAGTCCGATCTTCTCTGGGGATCGTTCCGGGCCGGCTGTTTATCGGGCCGCGTTCCAGTAAAAGGGCTGCCAGTGCTTTTTTCTCTCCCGCGTCTGACTTCCCCTATGCCGTTGGCCGAGACATAAACTTCCACCGTGACAGATCCACGCCCATCGTTCCGGTAAAACGATCGATCGGTTAACGCAGACCGCATGAGGACCAATTTAATCTCGTCTTGTCCGATTTCTCTCGTCGTGTTTCCTTTTGGGTAACGGACGAACGACGTTCATCGCGTAATCGATAACCACCGCGAATAGAAACGAGAGACAAATGTCTCTTGTAGGTCACGAGTTTTCGAGGCTAAAGTAGTCTCGGTGCTTCTATACCGAACTCAGTTAATCGCTCTCATGCGGCTTCGAAAAGATCTACTCCGACCGGTAGAAGAAAGCCACTTCGGATCGAGATAGAAGCAGCTGGAAATTCTCACCGACTTCTCCGCTCTTTCGATTTCAACCGACTAATCGACCGTGTAAGTAGAGATGTAATGACAATCACAATCACGAGGAAGTTTGCAACCCCGTAAGGATCGCGAACCATCGAGTAAATTGTTCGCGTGCTCGAATGCGAATATGGTGACAAATAAAGGAAGGTATGCGATGCTTTCGAATGGTGAACGCGTGAACTTAAACGGACCGTGACACTTTGGAAACGACTTTGTTAGTTATATTCCCATTAGCGGTATCGTGTTGTTCAAGTAGCTACCGTAGAACGCGTGTGTAAACGTTCCATGGTATGTTGCACTTTGCGGCATTATTGAACGCTATGTGGCAACCAGCCAACCACTTGTCACGACTTCTCCGGCTGTTCACCCTACCTTTGGCATACCGGATACAGGAGGGTGACCGATATCGGTCAAGGGTTCTCAACCCTTTCCTCGCGAGATACAGTGCAGCTACCCCTTACACGTTACTTGTAAATCTTTATCAAAATCACTGGACATATCTACAAATAATATTTAATAGTTATTAGCCTAGACTCGTCTAATCTTGGAGATGGCTTTGGAGATGGTTATGATAATTGTTTGATCAATTACCTAATCATTTCAATGGAAGTTAGCTAATGTTCCACGAGCCTACGAGTTTATGTTCATCGTGGTTGTTCAATCCTTGTCGACGATGTCCGGAAGCTGATGTCGAATTGTTTGTATCACATATCTAATATATTCGTTGTATCAAAAGCTGGGGCTCGTATTTCTTTCCTTGTCGCACCGACATCCGGATGATTTGCAATCGACATTTTTAATTTTTCCTTGGCAAAAGTTACTTGCGATAATTGATTGAACGTCAAACGATTGGCTCTGGGTGACTTCTTGTCGATTCGAGATGATCACGTTTTAAAGCGTTGCAGAAATTCTTGCACGGTTGTGCCGGGTTGCTGTAAAACGTTGATATATGAGAGAGTATTCGGGAGGGCTGGAGTTGCACAGCGTCAATGTTTGTTGTATCGTTGACGTTTCAGGACAATTGCTGATGACTCGAAGGAGTCGACTATCTAGTATCTGCGATCACGACGGCGAAATGATACGTAAGCTCAAACACGTACCAGAATTCTATGTATTCACGAACACACTTACCAAGAGACCATTCGTACGCGAAAGTTGAAATGGCCCGAAGAAATTTTCGCATTCGTTTAATCGTTTAGTCGCATTGTTGGCATTTTTAATGTTGGCGTTTTCAAGTCGATTTAAAGGAACAACGAAAACGAATTACGTTCCAGGAATCTTGTCA
This sequence comes from Euglossa dilemma, assembly GCA_002201625.1. Taxonomy (NCBI): domain Eukaryota; kingdom Metazoa; phylum Arthropoda; class Insecta; order Hymenoptera; family Apidae; genus Euglossa; species Euglossa dilemma. Next base: position 3,656,327 of record NIJG01000112.1, read on the forward strand.
AGGTTGTCACAATCGCTTCGGCAATTTGACGGGATGGTAATTACGTTCGATTAGATTCGTAGCTTCTACCTCACGTAGTAGCGTGATCCAGCTAGAAGAAGATTAATATTTATCAGATCAAATCGTTCTGTGTACAATTCAGTGAGTCATGTCTCGTTACATTGTTTATTGCTGTTACATAAAGAGCAATGGGTTCGTTAGCGTGACGCGATTTACGTTAATGCGGATCATTCTTACCTTTTATGTATTCCGCGAAATGAGAATGAACCGGCAAACTTTTCAGGCGTGAGAAACGTTTGTTTCGCGAACGATATCTGATTATGATCTAAATTAAACACAGTCCATACGAATGGTCTCCATTATATATTTTCCGATATGACACGCGATTCCACTTGCCGATTCATGCCGCACTATAGAACAGCTTGTGATAATTACCGACAAAGAAATAAAAGATATGTCTGTTTTCATGTGTTTTCCGTTTTTAACACTTTTCTTAGGCGTGTGCATGTGCCGTACGTCATTATGCACGCAAGATTTGCGTTGATTATTCTGCACTGCTCGAACTGATACTGTTATATCAAAATTTGCTGAAAACAACTCTACTTGTTCTTTGCGTAGATCGCATTTCCAGAGTTGAACGTTACAACCCCCTTTCACGCGAACTCTGTATCCTACATTTCTTCCTTACTACTTGACGATGTACGCACACCATACTTTCATTGTTCCTACAGACAAAGCGCTTTAACTGGCTGAAAATATCTTTTATTGCACTATGAAACACGTTTACAAAATACATACCGCAGGTCATTTGAGGATCGTTCAAGGTCATATCAGCGTCATCCAAAGGTCGTTCCATCATGCCAGCGTTAGTTGAAAGTCGTTGAGAAATATTACGAGGTCAATCGAAGGTTTACTTCAAGCTCATCCGAAAGTTCGTTTCGACGTCATCCAACGGTCATCTCAAGATCATTTGACGATTTCTAAGTCATCCAAGGTCATTTTGTTATCATCTTAAGGTCGTCAACAGATCATTAAGGTTATTCGAAGCTATTTGGAGGTCATTGGATGTCATTTCATACAACTTTAAATTAAACGTTACAAGTAGTATAATTAACCGTCTCAATATATGGAACTTTACCAAACGTGTTCTTTTACTATGTGTATACATATATATATATATATATATACATATATATGTTCACACGAATTTTTAATGCTTTTCTCGTTTCGTAATTAAAGAGTTTACGAAATAACGTATGAAATTACAGTTACACCACCAGCCCAAAGGGTGCAGTTTATCCTCGGCGAAGAAGTCGGCGATGATGCACACGAGTCACATCCACTTTTCTCTGAGATGGAAGAGCTCGTCAAGGATGGCGACGAGATGGAGTGGAAGGAAACAGCTAGGTAGCCTTAATGTCTCGGTTATCATCTACTATTGACAGCGATGTAATTTTACTTTGCTTGAACATCGCAACGAATATATTTACCTAGACATTTTTCAGGTGGATCAAATTTGAGGAAGATGTCGAGGAGGGTGGAAATAGGTGGAGCAAACCTCACGTAGCGACTCTCTCGTTACACGCTCTCTTCGAACTAAGAAGCCTGCTGTTAAATGGCACCGTGATGCTGGACATGGAAGCAACGAGCCTGGAACAAATCGCCGATTTGGTACTCGATAACATGATCAACAAGGGCTCCTTGCCAATCGAATCGAGGGAGAAGGTAGGGAAGGAGAATAGTTTACCAAATATTTGGACGTAAATTCTAACGAAGATGTTTGGAGCGCAGGTGAAGGAAGCTCTTCTAGTGAGGCATCGGCACCAACACGAGAGACGCAAAGATAACAACATGTCCAGGCTACCTATCATCAGATCGTTAGCTGAAATAGGCCGAAATCATTCCTCTTCGAAAAGTAAGTTTACAGATTCTACTTACTTTCTATAAACATTCGATTAAGTAATTTGATATCACACGAAGACGAATAATACTAATACTTGGAATTTCATGCATGCGATCCTTTTAGAACATGATCCCTCGATTATCTTGATGGTACAAACAAATATTTCCTTTTGATGTTTACGTTCTATTTGTTGTATTTTTCTCCTGTTCTCCCTTTAAAAATGTTTTACTTATTATCCTACTTTAAACAAGCCCTTTTAAAATAATTATCAGTATGTCAAAGTTTCACTGCAAAATCGGACTAACATACTTTAGACGGTATGTGACCCATGAGGTCGAAAATATCCGATCGACACCTACACTACCCAGAGTTATATCAGATTAAACACGTGCAAAACGCTCGACATTTTCAGATTGCAACTGTACATGTGGTTTCCATGTGTTGTTGACATCAGATTTACAGGAGCGTCGCGACGCTAGGGACGCCTACGCGCCCGCCGTCGCTCGTAGCAGCAGTTGCCCGAATTCGAACACGGCTCTGCTTTCGAAAGAAGCGAAAGATTTGAAAGGACCGTACCTTCTGGTTCCAGGTATACATATATAGGCCAGAGTGCTAAGCAGCCTCGATCAGCTTGGGTTACGGTGCTTTCGCAGCTTTCTAACATTCCTTGACCCTCATTGTACGGTTGTATCTAACCCCTGTGTATCAACAATGTTTCAACCTACATCAATGTTTACCCTATGGATAATGTTTACGAACGTACACGCCAGATTCGATTCGATTGGTACAATGACAAAATTGTACATAATATGGCGTTGCAACATGGCTACATGTATGGTCTCCACTTGCCTCGATCGTGGTATAAATATTTATACTTGTCTCTTATTTTCCAATTAGACGAATTCGGCATACCCCACGTGGTCGGATTCACAACATGGTTCGCGATGTGTCAACTAAAAGGTTAGACTGTCAGGTGGTTATTGTTCTTATAAATCTTAATCGATAATACAAGTACATAAGTGTCTTTCACTCTCTCGTATACTTCGTAACTTTCTCCATTTTGTTATCTTCCTTCTTTCTTTCTTACTCTCTTGTATATATAGATATATATATATATTATTACGAATCTCAATTGCATAATGTTTCCCGGTAAATATTTCTATATCGGTTACGTAATCTCCTCCCTTCGTTTTCCTCTTCTCTGTCGACTTCTCGGTGTTTACAGTAGCTAGGTATTGCACAGAGCGGACATGTGTTATCGATCGGACAGGTGAAAGAAATTCGAACGGGGACGCTAGCGTCTGACGAATATCGGGCATTTACTACTGTGACTGCAACGTAGCACCGATACGGGAATCCGAGCAATTATTTTCTCGTCCTCCTGAAATACAAGCGATTCGAAAAGAGTGCACGATCGCGCGAACGTGTAGGAGAACCTTCACAGTACTAATCACGAGGCATGATCTTACGCTCTAATTGTATAATATGCACGTGACTCAATGTATACTTTAACTACCCAATATCGTACTTTGTACTCCAACCGTCATACTTTTAATCAATTAACATCTATCTTTTCAGCGTTCCAACTAATTTTCCTATCCTCTTTGCGATACTACCGAACTTCGTTATTTTCCTGAAAACGATAAACAATTACAATGTCGCGAAACAGTTGCGACATCAAGCGGACTACGAAGCGCAACTGTTCGCGAAACGTAGTATACCGACGCGTGGAAATGGGATTTCCCTTCCCCTTTGGGTCCTTCCTCTGTAAATAAAGGACGATCCTGGTGTGTGTTTCATGCTCATTTTTAGTGGAGGAATCAAATTCCGCTCCGGCGATCGCCGGCGCGACCAGTCACGGCAGTGGGGCAGCGCTGAATGCCGGTAGCCGCTTCCTTGCCATACCCGGTAATCCCGGTAATCTGCTTTACCGTGCTTGCATTTCTTTTACTCTTTAATACACCAGAAAACCCTCTCGTCGCCGTAGATTTCCCGTAGAAAATATACAATGCTCTATACGCGTACTCTCGTGCATAAAAATCTAAACGACGAGAGTGCCGCGAGTTGTCGGAATCACGAACTAAATAAATTAGTAGGATCACATAAAATAGCGCCTCTATCGATAAACAATTATCGATACGAGTAGAAACACGGAAAACTAAATTGATTCCGTCATCGAGTAAATACTTGTAGCCGCATGGTCACTCTATCGGAACGGTTTACGGGATTGACTACCCTGCGAAGGGGTTGAACAATATACTCTTGACATTTAATCGAAGAACCATGTGTGCTTTTACGGAAAACCTTCGACTTGAGAACTTTCACATCGAACAGGTTAAAATATAAAGAGGAGAAGCGATTCTAATTTACGTTCAGTATCATTCATGAGTCTTCTTCCAAGTACCAGGAAACCAGAATTAACTGATTCCAGCAACTCGAAAACGCTTTGAACATGTGAATGTGGGCCGTCGACTATCCAACTTTTAACGACCTTGGATAGCGGTGGTAATTGAGAGGAAACGGAAAAATACGTAGCCACTCGATTACGATGCCCACGCGACGTATCGTTGTAATTTACCTTGGAAAGATGCAGTAGGCGGTAAGCTAGATCTCTTTCAGGCCAAGAACCAGGCACCAACGGAATGGATCGAAGCCCAAGCAGCGTGTCAATTAGCAGAAATCACAGTTCGTCCGCTTTAGAGAATGGAGACGCGAATCATAGGGTTCGTACTATTTAATAATCGCAACCCTCCAGTCGGATTATGGACGGCGAATATTTCTTTATTGTCTCTTCGACAGGGTAATACACATTTCATGCGGAAAATACCAGCGGGAGCTGAGGCAAGCAACATTCTCGTAGGAGAAGTCGACTTTTTAGATAAAACCCTGTCAGCTTTTATTCGGTTAAGCCAAGCCGGAATAATGGGCGATTTAACGGAAGTTCCTGTGCCAACGAGATTTATATTTGTTCTGCTGGGACCTACGGTGAGGCTTCGATAAGCGGTAAAGCGATTCGAGTTCGAATATCAATTGTAGAATGCGCGAATGAGAAAGCATCGATCGCATCACCTATCGAGTAGATGTAGATTCGAGATAACTCGATGAAACGCTCCTTTCGAATAATTAACGGTTTAACGAAGCAATTGTCCACGCTGATTGCCTAGACTATTCTCGATCTCGAGAGACCGGTACACAAAGCAATTCCTATCTAGCTTGAACAAGAGCTTGATTATCGTTTGAGATCGACTCAACCCACCGTTTCTTCCCAATCATTCGTTGGGAAGAATGAATGGTTCTCTTTTTTTCTATTAATCGTACTATCTTCTATTCATTACGTATCGCGAAACGCGAGCGAAACGAGAATATGCTGGATGAAACGAAACATCGAAGCATTTTCGTGGCTTGCACGATTCTAATCTTTCGCTATCAATTCCATTGTCATCTCAGGGAGGGATCACAGGTTTTCACGAGATCGGTCGTGCCATGGCTACCCTGATGTCCGATGAGGTCTTCCATGACGTGGCTTACAAGGCCAAGAACAGAAATCATTTGCTTGCTGGAATTGACGAATTCCTAGATGCCGTTACGGTTCTACCGCCAGGAGAATGGGATCCTACTATCAGAATAGAACCGCCAGCTGCTATTCCGTCACAGGTAAAATATGTACGGGTAAAACTCTGCAAACTAATATTCGCTGATGAAATCCCTTGATAGGATGTAAGGAAACGACCTAAGGAAGAGAAACCAAAGGAAGAATTAGACGAAGAAGCAGATGAACAGAAACAAAGGGAAGAATCCGGGCTCTCGAGGTCTGGCACGCTTTTTGGTGGTTTGCTGAATGACATAAAGAGAAAAGCGCCGTTTTATTTCTCCGATTTTAAAGACGCATTGGCTATTCAATGCGTAGCCTCTTTTATTTTCCTCTACTTTGCCTGCCTCTCGCCTATAATTACATTCGGTGGTTTACTGGGTGAAGCTACGGGAAAGAATATGGCCGCAATGGAGTCGCTTGTTTCCGGTTTTGTTTGTGGTATCGGATATGGATTCTTCTCTGGCCAACCTCTCACTATTCTCGGTTCCACCGGTCCCGTTTTAGTCTTCGAGACGATAGTCTACGAATTCTGCAAGTGAGTAGCGACGTAACGCGTTTCGTATTGACGTAGCAGTAGTGTTATCGTTATTCTTTTAGGAAATCGGAGTGGAATTACATGTCCTTCCGTTTCTGGATCGGCTCGTGGATAACCCTGATTCTGCTAATCCTCGTGGCGATTGACGCTAGTGCTCTGGTGTGTTACATCACACGATTTACAGAGGAAAATTTTGCCACACTCATCGCGTTTATCTTTATCTACAAGGTAAGTAATCGATACAGATGTGCATACATATCTGTATGTATATGTATATATATATATATATATACTGATCAATGGAAAATCGAATCTTATTCGCAAAGAAATGGTTTTCGTTACTTTAGTGCATCTTAATTGCGTAACCGTGTCCTTCTGGCGCGATGCGGGTTAATTGGATGGGATATAACTATGTATGCTTCGCAAAACGCACCATCAGCGAAATCAACGGCATTTGGGTCACGAATCGTGGTATACGCGACTAATCGTGGCGTTCCTCGCGGGCTTCAAAACCATTGGCCGAAAGTTCGATTGTCCTCGATCTTGACGAGAAAATAGCTGCGAGAATCGAAAGCTCTTAAATTTTAATTCGATTCGTCAGCTTTTAATCGGGAATATTTGGTACAGGCACCTAAGAATTCACATGTTCCAGGCCATCGAGAATGTATTGTCCATCGGCAAGAAATACCCTATTAATACTCACGCGAACGACCCGTACATCTACGAGTGTTGGTGTAATCTACCAAATAGCAGCCTACCGTCTAGCTACGACAATGTTAATTGGACCGCGCTTGATCAAAAAACATGCCAGGTTAATAATTGAACGCTGACATCGAGCTACTCGTTAGCCGAAATTACACGCTGCAACGATAACTTTAATCTTAAGACGTACTGTGTCTGGGTGGACACGGCGTTATCTCGCTGATTAGAGCGTCGTTAATTTTCTTTCAGAGTTTCAATGGTACGCTGGTGGGCGATGGTTGCAACCAGTCGCACTATATACCCGATGTGTTCCTCATGTCAATTATATTATTCATGGGCACATTCTTGTTATCCGTCGAGCTCAAAGATTTCAAGAACGCTCTCTTCTTTCCATCGAAGGTATATTACGCGTTGCGTGAAAACAGTGTACGCAATCAGATTCTCGCTCAACGAGTCGTCTGTTCATACAGGTCAGACAAGTGGTCAGTGATTTCGCCGTGATTATCGCAATTTTTTCGATGAGCACGCTAGATCATTTCGTGAATATTCCGACGCCGAAACTCGAGGTGCCGGAAGAATTCAAACCGACGTTGGGTGATCGAGGATGGATCATCTGGCCTTTTCAAAGTAATCCATGGTGGAGCGCTATCGTTGCGAGTCTGCCAGCTCTTTTAGGCACTATATTGATTTTTATGGATCAACAAATTACAGCCGTGATAGTGAATAGAAAAGAGAACAAACTGAAGGCAAGTGGTTGTCCCTGGTTTTTGCTGAATAGAAAGAACAACATATCGAAGAGAGTATCGATAAAGCGTATTGTTCGTGTTTAGAAAGGATGCGGCTATCATTTGGACCTGTTCATTCTCGCGATCCTGATCGAAATTTGCTCGGTAATGGGACTGCCTTGGTTCGTCGCGGCGACAGTGCTTTCGATCAATCACGTGAACTCGTTGAAATTGGAATCGGAGTGTGCCGCACCAGGTGAAAAGCCGCAGTTTCTAGGTGTCCGTGAACAGCGTTGCACACACATACTAATTTTTTTGATGATCGGCTGCTCGGTTCTACTCACGCCAATGTTGAGACACATACCGATGCCGGTATTGTTTGGGGTTTTTCTTTACATGGGAGTCGCTTCATTGAAGGGACTTCAATTTTTTGACAGGATTTTAATAATGCTGATGCCGGTTAAATATCAACCCGACTATATGTTCCTTCGACAAGTAAGATAATTTAAGACCTATCAAGTCGTCCACACATTCCTCGAGATCAGAGCTTTCACGATCTATCTGTTTCAGGTTCCATTAAAACGCGTGCATCTGTTTACAACGATACAGTTGGCTTGTTTAGCCTGCTTATGGATCATCAAATCCTTCAGCAGCACTTCCATTCTATTCCCCTTGATGGTTTGTTATTTATCAAATAATAATAGCTGAAAACGACAATCCTTAACGACTGGTGTATTTTTCTTAATCGAATGGTATTTAACACAGCTGGTGGTGATGATCGGTATACGCAAGTCGCTGGACTTGATATTCACTCAACGCGAATTGAAGATTCTGGACGACGTAATGCCGGAACCTAGCAAAAAACATGCCGACGATCTTCGACAACTGGAGAGCGGCGAGGTTAGCACCGTGAGACGAATACTAAATACCATCATTGGTCGTAAATAGCACACAAAGAGTGATCGCGTGGCTAATATATGCCCCGTGGTCACGGTAACTGTCTGCGACTACGGAGATACCGCATTGTGTCGGAAACGCGACGAACAACGTGACATCTTGACGAGTGATCGCGTAAACGCGGCCTAAAATTTGCTACGCCTTATTCTAACAAACGGTTTTATTAGCCGTCATGCCGTCTTACCGTTAATGTCTCTTCGATCGAAGCAATAACAATTTGCCAATAAACGTGCCTGAACGACGAGGATGGCTCGTACAAAAGTTAGTAAAAAAAAAAAAAAAACAAAATGTATTCGATGATTTCATAATGTTTACGACCAAAAAAATTCTCTTAACGCACATACTGCGCATGCCAAAATGCTCGGTCCGACCAGTATTAATTACATGTAATAGTTATACCGTTGTTTGAATAATAGCATTTTGGATACAATTGTTTTAAATATAGGAAAATTTGTTATTGTAGTTAAATTATACCGATTGTAGTTAAAAGCATATTTATCAAAGATATTTATACAATCGTAAAAATTCGTAAAACGAACATTGCATCGCTACCTTCTGCCGGCCTAGAGGTTTTATCGAAGTATGGACGAAATTTTTTTTAATTACTTTCCTTGAATCAAGTTTTACCAAATTGTCATTATCACTTCGTGACAACACGCGGAAAATATAACGATGTCAATGTTTCGTCTACCAACTGATACATATGTATCCGCTCGATGTGTCGTCGAGCACAAATTACCTACCATAACATATGAAAATACATTATTGTTTAAGAACACACACAGATCTCTCTGTAATCCCAGCTCTTCCTTGTGCAACATTTATCAACACGTTCGACACACGATACACGAGTTAAATACACTCTGTCCTGCATGTAATTATCGAGATCGCCGACACGCGTTGAACGTCAGACTACACGTGGAATCGAATGTACCCACGATATCGAACCAGAACCCTCCCTTACCGTTCTCGCGGTTCGCGATGACCTGCCATTTTTTACTAGACGTTTCCATGCACTGAATTCTTTTAGGGCAAGATCCAAGTATCTGATTTAATCGCACAGTAACTGTGGCACAGATGATGATCGGAGAAAGGGAGAGAGAACGGCAAAAAGTTAAAAAAAGAAAAGAGAAAGAGAAAGAAATGAGCGAGCGATCGGAAAATCGAGTAAAGAGAGGAAAATCGCTGAGGAAATGAAAGAATGCCAGAGACATAAAGGTACCAGTGGTCGTCGAATCCTGCGGCTGTCATCGGTACGTGACCATAAGCGCACGTCCATAATTCCCCAGCATCGAGAATAATTTTAACATTTGTATCTATATATCCCTGCTGAAGATCATACCTTTATTACGCTGAACTTCAGACGTCGTGCACTGCGATATAAATTGACTGCGATCGCGATCGCGGTAACGATGGCGTGGATACAGACTGTCGTTCCAGCGATTCGCTCTGTCGATACTGTAATTACGGTATACCATGAGAAAGAATAGAATAATCGAGGTGATTCGGCTCTGCACGAGTCACGAAGGCTGCCTTATTTCACGCGATGCCTGCTCGTTCTCGGCCGAATGCAAATTTCATTCTTTTGTTTCTTCCACTTCCAGCTCGAACGATGCTAACCGAGATACCGCTTTCCTCTTGTACCTAAATCTATCCACTTCGAAGTCTGCGAAGTCTAGTACCGAGAGCTTTGCTGAGTTCGATGCATGGCTTGATTCGTTTCTTTCCGAAGCCTGCGACACGTGGCCCGAGCGTAAAGCTGAATTTATTATCTGTCCCTTAGGAGCAGAACGAGTCTATGGAATATGGCCCATCGGGGAATATACAAATCTCGCTGGCGAACGGTAATATCATGAAGATTCCAATGGCCAGCATCAATATCAGCGAGGAGGTGAATAAAACGGGGATCTGGCAGCAAGTGAACGAAGGGAACGAGAAAACGAAACAGGTCAAATTGATCAAGTAGGTGTAGACGAGCTCGATTTAATAGAGTATAACGATGAGAGAGGCGTTAATAAACTGTCTGGAATTTAGCGCCGGAAAGCAAAAGAAGCACTCGAAGAAGGATAACTCGTTGATGACCGACGAGACTACAAGGCTGACTACGATGACCGAAGAAGACGAGGATGACAGTGGGATCTCTATCAAGGTGACAAACGTAAATGACTCTAAATTCTAACCACAACCACCACCACCACCACCACCACCACCATCACCAAACCGATAAATCACATGGCAAGTCACACAGCAAGAGCACCAATACACCGGCATGCGACATACCCCTTATACGCTACTGTGAGTAAGAGTATAAAAGGGGGCTGCACGGGACCCTCGAACGGAGTCGTCCTTTAGATAGATTTCTCCTTTAAGAACAACGACGACTCTGGTAGAGAAGAAGACCTATCTATCACATCCATTTTCGACTGTATTCTCCGTTGCATAATCAACTCGTAGCCTGCACTGTTCACGAATGAATATCACGATAGAAGCAGCAGTAAAGATTTCGATGGGCCTGATATTTTTTTATTCCTTCCGCATATCACGATATCACCGATCGATCTTATTATTCATCCTTGCACGTTCCGATTCTTACTGTTTGCACTTTCGTAGCTTAATCTAGGCGCACGTGTTTTAGAATAATCGAGCGTATTTCTCGCATCCACGCCTCTGTATGATCGCGAAACGATGTTACCCGCCGCGATAATGTAGTCTCCGTGAGACACGATTTAAACAGCTAGAGCAAATATTTAAACTCAATTGTCGGGGCAAATATTTGCCGTCACGGTTCACGGTGTATTTGACGCTGCGCTATGAAAGTTTTCAAGATTTCCATTTACGTAGATGCTTGTTTGGAACGGCTGGCTTTGGTCGTGCGTGCGTTTCGCGAAATTATGCGGAATGTTTGGTTTCACCGTTTCAGGTAGATCTGATACGATCGAAGGAAAGCATCAGCCCGTTAACGATTAACGGCACTACCTCGGCCGAGACCTCTGTCTAACGAAAACAACGCCTCAACGGGAACGAACGTTCGCGATCCTCCTTCGAACGGCTATTCGATCCTTGAACTGATCCCGAAGATTCTGTTTTCCTTTGGCCCCGGCTAATCGGTGCAGAGCACGCTTTCGTTTCCATCGTAATCGTGCAGCCGAGTTGAACGCTAAGCATCGCGTTGAAGAAAATTGTTACACGGACAATAAACGAGTCGAGGCGTACATACCGCTTTAAGACTGTACGTGAACGGAAACACCGACACACGAGGAACAATCTTTGTTTCATCTCGTAGGAAATAAAACGGGGGTATCTTGTCTTATCGCGTTGTAACGAGTGCGATCATTAACGAGCACCACTGACTGGGTACCTAGATGTAATCGTTATGAATCTATTATCCGTTGACAAAGAAAAGAAAGAAAGGAAAGAAACGCACAACATTGAAATTTAAAGTAGAATGCCCTAGATTTAAGATTCGATTCATTGGTAAGTGAACGCGTGAATTGTCATCGCTGAATCTCGAATCTACTCCTATCAGTGTGCTACAAGTAAACTATACTTACGATCTAGCGATTCTATGGATTAAGTAGTTTCTGCCCATAGTGAGTACGCCAAGAAAACCCCTTTGATATATCGACGTTTCCTTCGAGGGATGTCTCGCAGAGGAGCTTGGCCGACACGCGTCCCCGGTCGCAGAGCGAAAGCGAGCAATGGCCAGAAAGGGTTGTCGGTGTAAAGAATAATAAACGACGAGATTCAGTTTTCGGTCCAAACACCCGCGCTAGTAACTCGTCTCTAGTTCCATTGATTTTTATTCGAATTATCAAAGAGTATTTTCGGAAAGTTTTCGATACACGCCGAATACCGGCCAACAGCGACAATATATTATAATTATACCCGTAATTGTACAGCAGACCTTTTTTACGCTGGCAACTGTGAAATTTCATCGCGTGCAAGAAAACTCGCACGGGAGGATTAATATGTCTCTAGAGAAAGAAATTTTCCATGTTTTCTAATCGAAATTCTAGCACCGCTAAAATTCCATGCGTAACGCCGTCCCTTGAAGGATATCCTTTTCGTTCGAGAAAACGCAAGCGGACAATGAGATTTTTATCGTACTGCAGTCTTTCAGATAGCGCGTGCAACGTCTCGATGTTTCCAAATTTTCAGCGAACATTCCGCGGACCCGTTGCACGGACAAGCCGTTGTTATCCTTCTCCGCCGGTTTTCCAACGATGAACACTGACGGAAACAGGACGATTAGTGGAAGAGGATTAAAAGAGAATATTTGATACGATATTTTTCAAACGACACGTTACCAGATTATCAACACGTGGAAATAAACTCCGAGGCTTTGCAAGTCCGCTGGAGAACTACGTGATAAGTTCGCCGGCACACGAAGATGTAGCGCTGTAGATCAACGAGGAAAAGGCAGACAAAAAAAAAAAGAAAAGAAAGAAAGAAATGGGCAACAAACCTCGTGCAACATAAATACATTGGAACATCTCTCTGTCGACATACGCATACATACGGCGACGTACGAAACGAGGCAATACTTTGTGTAGATGTTTCGTGTGTTTGTATATATTTAAGAAAAAAAATCATTCACAGTTCTATACACACTCGCAATGGGAAAGAAAGTTATCGATTTCGGCTAGTTACGTGCGAGCTTTCCCGATCCCGTTCGAGATACAATGTTTTATTGTACACTACGGGCTATGTATCACCGTTTTAGTATTAACCGGTTGTGATTAGATAAAGAAAACGAACATTTCGTGGACAGTGTATACTTTCTTACAATTAGCCAGAAAACGATTTATTCCCGCGTTTCGTTTAACATGAAAACTCGAACATTTTTGTAAATCATGCGCGAAACAACGGAAGCCCTGTTTCGAGAGGTGCAGGTGAAATTTTAACAAAACGATAAATAATGTACACGCGATACGGTGTTCTGCTAGAAAATATATTTTAGATTTGCATATTTTTTTAAAATCGCGAACACGTTTGCTGCGACTTTTTACAAAAATATCACGAGACCGCTTTGTATCGCGTATTAGTTAGATCGAACTACCTGTCCAGCGTGTTTGTAACGGAACAAAACAGTTCCGTCAAACGTCTATCGAAAGTGAAAGATATTAGCTGAAATAGAAATTAGAGCAATATCGTTTTACTTTAGATACCGAGACAGCATCGAACAACATTTTGTTACGGCAAGCAATAAGCTTAGTAAGTATATAGACACGTCCTTCATTCCTAACCTCGAATTGAGTATCGTTTAATTTCCGTCATGAATAAAAGTATGTGTAACGATTCTTAATAACATCCGTATAGGAGGTATACACGTTTTAAACATTTCACTGGACGTGTTGGAAGTGTATATATATATAATGTACGAAGAACCGAAGGGACTCATTGCGAGTAACAATGTATATAATCAGCTGCAATCATATAATTCGCTGCCATGCATGCAATCGATGTATTAGTCCTCTTTAACGGAATTGCTGATAAATTCTGATTAAAAAAGAAAAAGTACAATATCGATTATGTGTAAAAGTTATTTCACACACGTTTCACCAAATATTTTGCACGTCCACGTGTTTATTTGCTTTTTTCTCGCAACACTCTTTGTCTTCCGAACCAAAAAAATTTACAAACAGATCCCTTTACTCGCATTCCACGAAAATCTCCATCGTGTTATTTATTTTCCATTTATACATGTCTAAGGATTAAATACAATGCGCGATTTATAAAAAAAACAACCGTGATTTTGCGACGATTACTGTGTGCCGTTGCAGGAACAAACATTTGAAACCGGAGTCCCCATTTGAAATTGAATCAGTATCACCATATATGTAGTCACCGTGCTGAGCATCTAACAGCGAGAAACGAATATCAAACAAATGTCAGTTGTTATATCCGTGCAGAGATGAAATTATTTAGCTACGTTTGCTCACCGACTGAAAAAATCTATTGTCTAATGTGAAGTACCCGTTCGCTGTAAACCTCACTTTTCGATGTAGTAACTGAAGTGAAAATTGCTGGAGCTAAAAGAAGCGTAATGTTAGGCAATATCAACGTTAAAACGATCACGTTCTTCAGTTGCCATTTACCTCTGCTTTCATTTCTCCATTAATCGTACGATTTAATAACACATTTATAATATTTCCAGTCTTTCCGATCTACAAGTGATTGCACTGAATTACCTAGAGTCATTATTTTTCAGGCAGAAAGTTCAAATTCCTACCTCATTCACGAGTTCGGTGCCTTTAGACGTTAGCAAACCAAGTGGATATAAGAGCACTATTATCCAAAGTAAACTATTTATCAAGATCAAGAAATCCAAGGTTTCATTTTCAATAATTAATATTTCGAGTAAGTAGTACATGTCGTACAATAGTGAGAGAAAAATGAGCGAAAGTGCAATGAGAGTAGGAAAAGAATAAAACTGAGAAATTTCGTTGGAAATATCGCAAACGAGATTATGTATGTTTCGAATTTGAACAAGAACATGAATTGCTGGAAAATTAATGAACACGCGTCGACTGTGATATAAGCTAACATCATCAAACCTATTTTGATAAAGGTCTTGTATAGCGCAATTTAGATTCACGAAAATTGCATTTATCAAAGTAAGCACGAAGAAATATTGAATAAAAAGGAACCCTACAAAAATACCAGGTAAGACATTTGATATCAATAAAATATAATTAAAATTGAACGATAATTCGGTTACCGAAACGCCGACACCCAAAATCAAATTCAGCGAACAGAAAATAAGTAGGACACGTAAAATATGTTTTCGATTCAGTGGTTGATGCAATCGGCGCAATGCGTCCTCGATAAGAATCAAATAATTTCCGATTCTTATAATAGCTGATTGATTTACACAATAAGACAGTAAAGTCAAACAAATTACGATACTGCCTAATATTCCTTGGAAAGTTTCTATGATTGTTGTTACGATTGTTTTGTAAGCATATTCTGTACCGATTATGGCCGGTACCGTCAAGTAATTCAATGCGATTATAAGACAGCTAAATAACAAGTTATAAGACACTCCCAACTTAGAGTTTACAAGTAATACGACGTGTTTCAAGCACTTTTTTGGGGAATTTCTTTGTTTGTTTATAGAAAACGTTGCAAGACCAAAAAGTTTGTAGACAAGTAAAAGTAACAAACTTATTCGGTATATATTTCCAGACGAATATGATTTGTATGCCATCCTTCCACGTTCAAAGTATGAATGTATTATTAACAACACATATAATATTTTCACTTATTTTTCAAGAAACATGGAATTTATAGATAATGCACTTTGCCTTCTTTTCATATGTAGAACAATCAAATATCACTCTTATT
Organism: Euglossa dilemma; assembly: GCA_002201625.1. Taxonomy (NCBI): domain Eukaryota; kingdom Metazoa; phylum Arthropoda; class Insecta; order Hymenoptera; family Apidae; genus Euglossa; species Euglossa dilemma. Next base: position 3,672,088 of record NIJG01000112.1, read on the forward strand.
TCAAATTCATTATTGTTATTTTTTTTTTTTTTAAATAACTATTGCATTCCTAATGATGTCAAATGCAAATGTTACAATTTCACGGGTGCCGTTTGTTTTATAGTACAAAATGTGAAAAACAACATTAAATATTAAACTGCATTATAAATGTATGCAATTACTTTGCATTCAATAAGCTTGATATATAATTTATTACTGATGCTACGCACACACGATCGATGTTAATTGATCAAAGTGGTAATACTTATAAACATAAACATTATCATGGAAATTAGATGAAAAAATTTGAGAAAGCTCCAGCTGGGCTATGAAAATCTACAGTAAATTTTTTATTCAAAATATTTGCTTTCTGACATTTAAAGAAAACATTTATCTTTCCAGTAAATATATTTACTTCATATGCAATATTCGTCATTCATCTTAAAGGACACTAACTCTTAACTGAATTATCAAAAACATATTAATCAATTAAAAATATAGGATAAGTCTTTGAACAGAAAATATGTACTTTTGTTTTCAATGCACTTCAAAGGCATTTCTTCGAATTAATGTGAACATAAATAAGATATACAGTAAATAATCAGTTAAAAGAATGGTTTTCTTATCCTTCGACGACAAAGAATACATCAATTTGTTTTTATTAACAATATCATTTTTACAGCATTTTTTCGACAAATGTTTACAAAAGTACATTTATGTAGATAGTGATTACTTGAATTAAATGTAAATCTCTTAAAGAAAAATAATGAACGAGGTTAAACGATTCTTGTGCCTTATATTCCGAAACATATCGAATACAAATAAATGTATTTATTTTTAATTATTTTTTCATATAAAAATTACATTACAATCGTAACTTTATAACAATAAAAAGCTGCACCGTTTCAACGAACTTTTATGACTAAAAACTTGTATTCAAAATGAATGCTTGACCCATTTCACATTACTTACAAGTTATTATGTAGTTAGTTACATTAATCCTCAAAAATTTTAAAATGACTATTTTCCTAATCTGTACAATTTAGTAATAGTAGCAGCTTTGAAAACACGTTCAAATTTTTAGAAAATTATTAACTGTATACAACAAATACTTTATACAGATAAATGATAATTGGCATCTTTATTCTCGTTTAAACGATTATTCCAATTATGCCTTTAAAGTGCCATGAAAACACTTATAATTGAAAATGCGAATCCTATCCCAATAAGTATTATTAAAATCTTGGTTTGAAATCAACAAATTATACGCTTAATAATAATCCTCTACAGCATATTATAGTCTTTCCCATATAGAGGAATATTGCAAGTTCCATTTTTTGCTTCTTTTATATATACATTGGTATTTGTCGTTGCTTAAATAGACAAGTTTAGCGTGAAGTTAAACAACGATGACACTTATATAATCTTCAGAAATATTTTTTTCCCTTTTTGGTATTGCCTAACGACGTAAAAGGAATTAAAATTATGAAAGAAACATATTATCAGATAAAAGTAATAATTATGATATCTACTCTAAATCTTAAGTGCTCTATAATTAAACGATTTTCTTAAAATTCTTAACAGAGTAAGGATTGTTCGTTCATATAGTGGGCTTCCTAATTACAGAATATTGCAAGGAAGATGAGTTATGATAACGAGAAAATTTACTAGAAAACCCATTAAATAAAATATAGTGTCTGCATTTATCCAAAAATCATATTCAAGTGCGAAGAAGGCGATTTCTTTTCCAACTATAAGACACTCGTGTCATGTAGTGTACTACATTAGTACAAAAGAAAATAAGTATAATTTTCACATTGTCAGATACAAAAAGTCACTATGTTACTTGGCCTCTGACTCCTTTGGAGTCTCGCTCCTTGTAGGCACTTCTGATTTAACTTCAACAGGTGCATCTGTATCTGGTTGACTACCGCTTTCATCTGCAGGTGAGTCTTCTGATATGGTTGCATCTATAAATGTTATTGCATTAACAGGAAGACGAGTACCTTGTCACGAATCAATTGTACTTTATAAACTGTTGACTGCTCAACACGTCGATTATCGTACTAATGAAAGTTTATATTACACAATGCTCGATGTTTCAGTTATAATAAAATATTTATATATTTACCTGGACAAGCAGGGTCAGACATTAAAGAAAATACTTTTTCTTCGGGCATATCCTTTGTTAACTCTTTGAAATGGACAACTTGGTCCGAAAATGATTGCCAAAACGATTGCCCTTCGGGTATGGTAAACATAGCCTGTATATTGTTCGGTGAAAGGAAAAATATAATATCCTTATCTATTCAAGGCATACAATTGCATACAGATAGATTTCTTTCAAAAATAATCGTACAGCAGATGCTCTATGCATACATCATACATGCATCCCGTTAAACATAATTACCTTAAATTTGTTGTATATATGTTCAGATTTTTGTCTAATCTGTTCTGCTTTTTGTTTGAAAATTGCCTACAAATAAATTTCGAAGCAAAATTTACAAAATTGTTATGTAAAAAAGTCTATTTCGTATCTTCAAAGAAAAAAAAAATAAATAAATAAAATAAATAAATAAAAAAGAAAGTAATACCTCTTCGTCATCGTTTAATTTCCAATCAGTCAAATTACCGATATATCGTCGCAACTGAAATTTGTTAAAAGCTTGATTAGAATGTATTATGAAAAATTAATTACGAAAAATAACATAACAATTCATATTTCTGTACCCTTTTAACAGTTTCCACGATGTGTGGATGTTTTTTTAACATCAAGGGATCAATTGGAAGTGATAACATATCATCCATTGCTTGCAAACACTTATCCGGATTTGCTCGATCTAATCCCAAGTTAGATTTAATTTGAGCATCCAACTGTAGAAGTTGCGCTTCTATACGAAGCCATCTAAAATTAATATCCATAGTCAAAATTTAAAATTATTGTCAAACTAATATTATTTTTCTTACCTTAGTTTATTTGTTTTTCGATGAAGTGCTCCATCTTTCGCTAATAAACGTTTTTCTTCGTCTGGGACATGTACATTAAAATCCAAACAATCTTTTACTTGTTCTGGTAAAATTTCACCACTTTCTAATTGTGCTTTCAACTTCATAGCATTTCTAGCAGTAGACCACTCCCATTGTGCTCGAGCCTTTTCACTTTCAAAGGATTTTGGCTTATCCATGTCTAACTTAATTCCTACGTATTCACCGGCAAATGTTAACGCCAAAAGAAATCGTCCTGGCGCATCTGAAGACGTTGTACCAGAAACCACAGTTCCTTCCAATATGGGTGTTTCACCTAAATTATTTTTTTCTGTGAAATATATAATATTTAAATCCTAATAATTTAATTTTAATTATATGTATATATACATGTATATATATATACATATTTTTATATACTTACTTTCCAGTGTAACTCTTTTTTTATGCACTACGCTGGGTGTTACTTGATCGCTAGAATCTTCAATTTTAGTTTTAGGACGACCTCTTCCATGTTCTACAATATACACAATATACAATTAACGAAAGTGCTAATAAAGATAAAAAAAATTCCAACAAAACATAAAACGCCATCGATATATACCATTTTTATCTGTTGCAGTGTCCGTTTCTTCCGAGCTTGAGAAGTCAGCAAACCGCTTAGGTTTAATTTTCCTACCGCTGCGACTTACAACTTCTTTTGGTGACTCCTCCCCCTGTGAATCTAATGCAGTATCCTGTTTTGCTGAATCACTTGTAGATGCAGATAGAGATTTTGCTTTCCCACGTCTTTTTTTAACTTCAGGCGTGTCCTAATTTTTCGAAATTTTTTTAATATTACGCGATATGATGCAACATTATTTTAGAATATAAATTTTACATAAATGTAAGGAACAATCGCACAAATTATTCAATCTCAATAAATATTTGTCGGCAATTCCTAAGTTGTTATTGGAGTGCTCAGCTCAATAATTGTTTTCTTATACAATATTGTAACGATGGGCAAAAACTCCTAATGAAACGTATATATGTGTGTGTGAATTAATATATGAACAATTAAATACAAATATATTACAGGATTAGCAGCAGAAAGAGTCCTCCTTTTTAAAGATTTCTTTTTCTCCTCCTCATCTATAACAAGAGATCCAGATTCCATATCACTATCTGTAGCACTAACTGTTGGTAAATTTGTATCACCTTCTTTTCCTGCTTCCTCTCCAATTCCAGCTTCTTTATTTATGTAATAATTATGAATAAATATTACTATTTCATTGCTTTAGATTTTTTACTACATAAATATGTAAAGTATTTACCTTTGAGGTCAGCAAGATTCGATGCTTTATTTCTATCATTTTTAAGCTCTTGCTCTAATTGTAATAATCCTTCATGGAAAAACTTTCTTCTAATTGGCTTGCCAAATTTTGCTTTATTCTCTATATAGGTATATAACTCTTCCACTTTACATACAGCACTAAGGTAAGATATTTAAAAACCTTAATGTCTTTCTAAATTTTATGCACATTATTATGTTTTTATAATTCTTTGTATTAT
>NIJG01000112.1:3676807-3691325 GCA_002201625.1 Euglossa dilemma
ATATTTTTCTATTATAAGAAGATTCCAATATATCTATTCATCTACAGATTATAAAGAAGGCTATATATCCAACTAAATAATTTTTTCCTTAATGAAAGTAATAGAAATATTTTTAATATTAAAATGACACTAATTTTAAATAATTATGATAATTTACTGAACATGAAATATCTTTATCTTTGTGTGTAAACATAGTTTTAGTACAATATATTAATATCAATATCATGCCTTTGGACACCATAATATGAAACAAATTATAAAATTGAGATTAAAAATGTTATTATCATTAGTATTCACAATATGAATGCTCATTATTACGAATTTGGTTAAAGTTATAAAAATAATTAGAAAGTATATTCAACTTACTTTTGCTGGCCACGGTGGATAACCTCGAACTTTTGCGAAAACCTTGTCACCCGCGAAAAATTTCTTATGAAGCTTCACCATGTTAGCGATAAACTTTTTCAGGTTCAGAAATAAACAGCAAATATTATCTGTATTTCTACAACGCACGACGTACAATAAGATTGATTAATTTTCAAGAAACATTGAACAAAACATCGCGAAAGCCACCATTTGCACGATATAATATCGAAAACACGCAGAATAAGACGCTGCGCGCCAATTCATGAGTCTTTAGTTACGAATACTCACGTATCTAAACAACGTACGTTGAAAACTCTTGAGGGGAAACTAAATCTCTTATTGGTTGTTTTCGATGGTATCGATAATACATTCATAAATTACTTTTGTTTCAAAATTCTTAATAATACTACTCTTTTAAATTATTTAGCATATGATAAAACACTTTTATTTATATATAAAATTGTTATATGCCTATTTTTTGTATATACTTTTAATGAAGCATTCTTTACTTATTGATTATTGTATATCCAAACAGACATAAATTTCTTATATATAATATCAGTTAAGAAAATAGTAAAAATAAACAAATTTAATAAATCTATTCACATATGCATTTTATATAATATATAATGTCAATGTAAATAGATGACCCAGGTATAATCTTCGCAATGATACAGATCTGACGTTTTATGTTGCCTTTGCGAACACGTGAATGAATTAGAATTTAATGGATATGGGTTGTCTGTCAAATGTATTAATGTTGACTCGATATTTATTATAAAAAAAAAGAAGAGAAAAAAGGTGTAATATTACTTCGCGGATATGTGCAATGTTTCTGTTGGTATTAAATATATTTTTACAAAATTCTCATCTAAAAAACTTAAACAGTCTGTTCCTTAAAATGTAAGTATATTTCTTTTAATTCGCTTGTAATGCATCCTGCGAAACTATTTTCTTTTTCATTTTGTAATTCTTCATTTTTTTTACAGCATGTATTGCGATTCTTTTTATACACATCTACATGTGCAGCAAATTCAACTGCGTGAAAATTTCAGTCTTTCTCGTATAATTATATAGAACTATTTTCTTATGATTACTTCTCTTTCCTATTGTAATTATCGCTACAATTATTTTTTACATAAAAACCTAGTTCATCAGTACTATAACTTGTAGTATTTACTAATATTTGCACTACTAATAAAATTTCTTTTTCCTGCAAAATAGAAATTTGTAGTATTTTTAATATTCCATGCTGCAACTATTTTTTCCTTTTTATTAGCATTTACATCAATTTTATATTCCTAGAATATCTAAGCAATCTCTTAATAAATCCAGCTGTTCTTTGTGTTAAAATATGTTTTTATTTTCTACTTTAAAATCTCATGATGTGTTTATTACAATAAATATATTTGAATCATATATAATAAACAGATGAATATATTGTGCACATGGCAGCAATATATGATGTTATAATTAAAGATGTCAGTTCTTGAGAACTAACGCTTCCTTTGAAGTGTTCAAGTTCAAGAGGCCTGCTAAGGCACAATGAAAGCCATTGTATCAATTACATTGATCGTGCTACTATATGGGATAAACTCAGTGCCCATCAGTGCCATTAGAATATGTGCCAGCAGGAAAAAAAATAATGAAAATATTTCATTAAAACAAAATACACCCAGTGTACCTGAAGATATATTCAATGACAGTAATGTAATTCGTACTGCTGTGAGTTTTAAGCATTTATATACTTTTGTAAATAAACTGGGTTTATAAATAAATTAATAATTAAGTAAATTATAATAATTAAATTTTTATAGAAGGATGATAATATTAAATATGAAAAATGTACCAATTTTTGCCATGCATTATGGCAGGAAGATAAGACTGCAAATGGAACAGAAATTATCATTTTATCTCAAGGTATATATGAAATTCTTTTCATTCAATAATATATAGATTATGATTACTGTACTTTCTTATATTTAATATTTAGGTTGTTGGAAACAGTCTGGTGAACAAAAATGTGAAACAGCAGAATGTATTGCTTTTCAACACTCAACTAAGGCATTGAACAATACAAAATTTTGCTGCTGCCATGGAGATTATTGTAATCTTAACATCAATAATACTAACATCTCATATTCTGAGAACAATGCACATAGTTCTATCCCTGCAGAAAATAATCAACCAAGTAAAGCTTTATGACATAATAAATGTTCTGTACCGATTTACAAATCATCATAATATTTTTTTGTAAAATCTTACAGCAACTGAATATTTAGAACAATCAGATTCCGGGAGATGGATTGTTATCATAACAAGTATTCTACTATGCATATTGTTAGTAATATGTATTGTAGCTTCAATGGTATATCGTGTATATCATACTAATATGTTAACAAGATTAGGAAAACCACTTTCCTACACAGATCAGTTTATGGATAGTACGGCACTAAGAACTGGTACTTATACAGTAGATCATTTGAAACTCATAACAATTGTAGGTATGTTCTTTGCTAATTAAGCTGCTAACTTATAATGTAATTACACTTTTTGACAATATAATGTACGATATAATTTTAGGGCAAGGACGTTATGGATCTGTTTGGCAAGGCAGTATGGGAGATCAAGATGTTGCGGTCAAAATATTTCCTTCTCATTATCGTAATTATTTCCAAAATGAAAGAGATACTTATTGTCTTCCCTTCATGGAACACCCATCCCTTCTCAGTTACTATGGTTAGTATTATATTCCTTTGCTTTTGAACGTTATTTTATTATTTATTGAAATATAATATTAAAACTTATTCATGTATCTTTAGGTGTAGATGAAAGAGTTAGTATGGAAGGCAGTGTTGAATATCTTTTAGTACTTAGTTTTGCACCAGGTGGTACTTTAACAGATTTTTTAAGAACTCATACAGTTGATTGGATCACATTTTGTAAAATAGGTCTTTCTATGGTGAAAGGACTTGCTTACTTACACACTGACATACATAAAGGTGGTAAGTAAAAGTTGTGAGAGATGCTCTAGGATACTGGAGAATATTTTTAAAAAGTCAATGCAATTTTACAGATAAATTCAAGCCATGTATTGCGCATAGGGATATCAATTCGAGAAATATATTAATCAAAGCTGATGGTACTTGTTGTATATGCGATTTAGGATTAGCTGTTCAAATTTCTGGTTCTAAATATTATTCAAATGGAGAAGCACAACATGCTGAAATAAAATCCATTAATGATGTAAGAAAATAACTTAACTATAAAAGATATAAGACAAATAAGATAATTTATGATGATATCTCTGATTATTAAATTAGGTTGGTACTTTAAGATACATGGCACCAGAAATATTGGAAGGTGCCGTAAATTTACGAGATTGTGAAAGCTCATTAAAACAAATAGATGTTTATGCAATGGGTTTAGTGTTATGGGAACTAGTTTCAAGGTGTTCAGATATTTACGTATTAGGATCAGAAGTACCTCCTTATAGACAACCATATGAAAAAGAAATTGGTCTTCATCCAACATTCGAACAAATGCAAGTTTTAGTTTCTCGTAATAAAGCAAGGCCTTTATTAGAAGGTAATTTAGTGGATAGACCAGGAGTACGTTTGATTAAGGAAACAATGGAAGATTGTTGGGATGCAGATGCAGAAGCTCGATTAACCGCTCTATGTATAGAAGAGCGCTTATCAGAATTACAATCACATAGAGGTAAACTTTATTGTATTATTACAACGTAGAGAGTCTATATAAAGGGAAAATATGAAAAAAAAGAAAAATAATTCGTGACATTCCAGTAACAATGCATTTCATTGATGGAAGTCCAATGGTGAATTCCCATTGCACTCTAGTGCCTTCAACTACAAACAGCCTTTACAGCGAATCTTCGCACCACGACAATGTCCACGTCTCTCAACATGCATCGCACACTGTACAAGACAGTTCTAGTAACGAAGGCGGAATTGTTGAAAATTTGGTAACTTTATCACCTTCTGAAAGCATTGTCCATGAGCACAGCTGTAAGTATTAATATTGCATAGTAGATCTAAGTATTTACTAAATTTAGTATTCTATTTAACTTTCTATTATATTTTAGTTAAAAATTCAAATGAAGTAGCAATATATAATCATACTCAGACTCTTCAACCGTATCAAGGACGGAATCCTTGTATGGAAAGGAATTTAATGTTACAGTCAGATTCACTTGAAGATTTAGGGTGCAATGGTAATGTACTCGTTGATAAATCTATGAAACATGCGTGTAATGATCAGTACAGAATTGTATCTGAAGCACAAGGACTCGTTTCTCATGATTACTTAAGTCAACATACAACGCAGTTAACACAATTAAGGCCAGCTACGCCTATACCATATGTTCAAAATGTTATTTCGGATGATGGGACATCATCGTATGGTAAACGGAAACAGACAAATATGCATGAAATTTCTTCGCAAGACAGTCCCAGAAAAAAGCTGTTCGGGTGGTCGAATTTTAAAAAATTACTCGTTAACAAAAAAATGTGTCCATACAATAAGTATCAGATAGATCGAGAGGATTCTAAATCCAATTTATTATCAAAACAGAACGTACAGATAAAAACTGTAGAGACTAATGTAACAATATCACCAGCAGGAAAATATGTCAATGGTATTATTACCAAAACACCTGCTTTTACTTCTGCGCTAGATAAAAATGATAAGAATGCCATACAAATTGGTAAACAAAAATTTGACAATGATAATAATACAAATACACGACCATCTACTTTACCACTCGTAAGTTTAAGGAACAAAAAAAGTGAGAATATTAGTAGACAAGAAAGTATCGATAAATTCAACGAAGTTTTTAACGTGGGATCTAATGTAAATGTATTAAAGGATCCACATATGAGAATAAAAACTCCGGGAGATTTACCACCTTCCGTACGAAAAATTCGTGGTCGTGGACAATCAACTGCTAGATTTTCTCTTTATGACGACCGTATGATGTGCAATATTTTAAGTGAAGAAGACGATCGAAATGACAAAGCCATTTGGAACTCGGTACCATTTGGAATGGATTTTGGAGACAGCGATGACAAACATTCACCGACTAAATTTAGCACTAAAAACGTTACTTGCTTCTAATCGAATATAGTGCTGACATATTTGTAAAGGTTTTTAGAAATAAGCGTAAACAGGGCTGTATTATATCTGCAGCTTGAGTATGTACAGAAAAAATTACGTAATAATAAGACAGATTTTATACTCTTAATGAGAATGCATTATGAAAATTCAAATATTAAAGAAAATACAGACAAAATAAATAAAAAAAAAGCACCACAAAATGTACTCAAATAATATTAAGTCATTAAAGGGTGTATTCATTAATTTATACTAATTATTTGGTCCTTATAGGTATATTCTATACTTGAAGGATTTTTTTTCTTTCATAACAAATATCTATTCATAAATGTTATATCAATGTTAATATTAATGTTTCATATGTTCGAATTAACAGTGAGAAATTCACTAGGAATGTATTTTGATACACACAGTAAGTGTACATTATAGCCCCTATTATCTGCACGTAGTTACCTTAAATGTTTGTAATTTTGATATAAATTGCGCATAATTATCCCCCAAAAAATCAATATCAATTTTTTATGAAGATATATGAAAGAGATAATTGTCTTTAATATAAAATTTTTTTAATTTAAATTTTATCTATAATATCATCAAAGTTAAATAATATACATGTTATAAACATTAAGAAAAGAATTATAAATTCATTCATTATGATGCATAGCTATCTTTTTCTTGTTTAAGCACAATATACAATTCTTAAATATGGCAAATTGTGGTTCATACATATAGGAATGCATCGCAAAATATGATTACATGATATTAAGAACAGTGTAAAAATGTACTTTACATTTGAATGGAAATTACAATTGTCTCAGCACAAAATTCGTATTTTCCGTGGGCTCAATGTAAATATTTGTAGCATATAAACATTTTAATATATGAATTAAATAAGCTTGTTATGTTTTATTTTAGTAAAATATAATCGTATGTTTATGTGCACTTATGTGCATAATCGTGTGTGCACTATTTAAGGTAAATCATACTATAACAATAATGTGAAGAAATAATGAAATATATAATTATATGAAAAATAAAAATTTTTCTCTAGAATTATTTGTTACTCAATCTTAACATTATATGATTAGAATTTTAACGAATGGGGAAATACGTACAACTTGTTACGTACGTATAATTAAATACGTACAACTATATCCAACCCTGTTCGAATATTAGATGTGAAAGTTTTCGGGATTTAGTAATAGTAATATTACGTTTTTCAATTATTTACGTATTTAGAAAATAATTAGATATTATGTCTCTGATAACAGTTATAAAACGTGATGTCAGTTTAAAATTATTATTGTGTTATCGTTCTTACATTTCGAAAGTAAGGAATTTTAACCTCTAAAAGTTTAGGTTATTAGAAAATTACTGAAAGTTATTAATATAATTAATAATAATTTATCATCTATCAAATAGAACAGTTTACGCTTTTCGTCTTTATTTTCAAAATATGCGGAACATAAATCTTTGGAAAAAATTCGAAATATTGGTATATCAGCACACATTGACTCTGGGAAAACCACCTTGACTGAACGTATATTATTTTATACCGGGAGAATAACTAAAATGCACGAGGTAAAAGGAAAAAAATTTTAAATTGTACTATATTATTATTTAAATTGTTTAAAAGATAAATGTTTTCTTCCATTTCATTGTATAAAATTCTTACAATAGGTTAAGGGTAAAGACAATGTTGGAGCAACAATGGATAGTATGGAATTAGAAAGACAAAGGGGCATTACAATTCAATCTGCTGCAACTTACACATTATGGGAGGATCATAATATCAATATTATCGATACTCCTGGCCATGTTGATTTTACTGTAGAAGTAGAACGAGCTTTACGTGTTTTAGATGGTGCTGTACTTGTATTATGTGCAGTAGGTGGTGTTCAATCGCAAACATTAACTGTGGATCGCCAAATGAAGAGGTATAATGTACCTCGCATAGCATTTATTAATAAATTAGACAGACTAGGTGCTAATCATAATAGAACCTTAACTCAAATGAGAGGAAAATTAAATCTTAATGCTGCATTTTTACAATTACCTATTGGTTTAGAAGGTAACAATAAAGGGATAATAGACTTAATTTATCAGAAAGCCTTATATTTTGAAGGAGATTTTGGCGAAATTATAAGAGAAGATGAAATACCATCTGACATGAGAACAGGTATGATTTTATAAACAGAGATATATTTACTAACATTTTACTGGAAATTTAGTGGATATTTATTTCAATTAAATTAAATAAACATATTTCATATATTTATATAGAAGTGCAAGATAGAAGACAAGAGTTAATTGAACATTTGAGTAATGTTGATGAAAAAATTGGTGAATTATATTTAAATGAAATGCAAATACTTGAGAAAGACATAACTGATGCAATCAGAAGATGTTGTGTACAAAGAACCTTTGTACCAGTATTGGTTGGAACTGCATTAAAAAATAGAGGAGTTCAACCACTGTTAGATGCAATTATAAACTATTTACCACATCCTGGAGAAGTGAAAAACTATGCACTTGAAGTTAATAAGTAAATCTTTTTATCTTTTTCGTTGCCTCTTAAATTGCTCTTCATTAATGTGGAATAATTAATTTACCATTTATAGAGACAAAACTACTAATGTTCTATTATGTTCTGAAAGAAGTAATAAACATCCTTTTGTTGGATTAGCATTTAAATTGGAAGGTGGTAGATTTGGCCAATTGACTTATTTTCGTTGTTACCAAGGAATGTTGCACAAAGGGGAGGTTTTATTTAATACAAGAACAAGGAAGAAGGTTTGTGTATATAATAGCAACTAAACTATGAAACTTTTGAATTAACACATTGTTATTCAGGTTCGAATTCAAAGATTAGTCAGACTTCATTCAAATCAAATGGAAGATGTATCTGAAGTTTATGCTGGTGATATCTTTGCCTTGTTTGGTGTAGATTGTGCATCAGGTGATACATTTGTTAGCGATCAAAAACTAAATTTATCAATGGAATCTATTTATGTACCTGAGTCTGTAGTATCTATGTCTATACAAGTAAAAAATCCAAAAGATCGAGATCAGTTTTCGAAAGGTATTGCACGATTTACGAAAGAAGATCCTACTTTGAAATTTAACTATGATATAGATAATAAGGTAAGTTTAACTTATACAAAAAAATTGCAGAACATATTGCTACAGATGAATTTAAGAAAGTTACAGTGTATATTATATTTTAGGAATCTATAATTTCTGGAATGGGAGAGTTACATTTAGAAATCTACTCTCAAAGACTTGAACGTGAATACGGCTGTCCTGTTATACTTGGAAAACCAAAAGTTTCATTCCGCGAAACATTACGTGAGCCTGTAGAGTTTGATTATCTACATAAAAAACAATCAGGAGGAGCCGGACAATTTGCTCGAGTAATTGGTATATTAGAGGTAATAATTTGATTTATTCGAATTATATAATATGGTAATTTGTATTGCAGTAATATTTTTTTGTAGCCATTACCATCAAACCAGAACACCGAACTTATATTTCAAGATGAAACAACAGGGACAAACGTTCCAAAACAGTTTGTACCTGGTGTAGAAAGAGGATTTAGAACTGCATGCGCAAAAGGATATCTTTGTGGTCATAAAATAGCGGGAATTCGAATGAGATTACTCGATGGTATGCACCATTGCGTGGATTCTTCGGAATTAGCATTCTATCTCGCTTCAGAAGGCGCAATGAAACAGGTATATGAAACAGGATCATGGCAACTTTTAGAACCAGTTATGTCAGTGGAAATAACCTGCCCTGAAGAATTCCAGGTAAATATATATTTTTGTTATGGGATAATAAATTGTTTCATATTTATGTAAATTCCGTTACTGTTAAAGGGACAAATCATCAATCAAATGACTAAACGACATGGTATTATATCCGAGACTGATGTTAATGACGGATGGTGTACATTGAAAGCAGAGGTTCCATTAAATGATATGTTTGGATATGTCGGTGAACTGCGATCTTCCACTCAAGGAAAAGGAGAATTTACTATGGAGTATGCCAGGTATACACCATGTCTACCGGAAACGGAAGAACGGATGATAAGAGAATATCAAGAAGAGCATAATTTAACAGTACAACAGAAAAAGAATTAATGAATTAACAAATAGGCATTATTCATATTCTGAATCATTTCACATTTTTCTATACGAAGATTCATAAAATTTATGTTGGCATATGATAAAATAAATAAATATACGACAATGTAAATATATTATAGATATAGTAAATTAGTAATTCAAATGTAAGGAGTTACACATGTAATATCTGTGAAAATTAAAAAAAATTAGGCAAATTTAATTTAAGAAGTAAAAGATACATAAAAAATTATCTTTTATTTAATTTTTTCTTTTTTCATCTTTAAGAAGTAATTAGAAGAATTCAATCTTTTAAAATTAATAAACTAAAATTTAATCGCCGCGGTTCGTTAATCTCCAAATATTTTATTTTCTAATTACTTTATGTACATATATTACGTTATATTTATCGCAACACAAAGTATTTTGTGTACTTCAAGTATTAAATAGATTAAATAATTCCGATGAACTCGAAAGTAAAGTAAAAAGAAATTATCATTACACAGAGCGTTGAAATTTGAAAAATCGATTACTGTTGCGATTCTCGAAAGAAATCGAGTAGAGTATTGCTTGAATATTATTTTTAAGATGGCGTCAATGAGGGCGCTCTGATCATTTGCACCCATGCGCTTTACTGAACTGTGGTCAGTAGCGCAGGAGCAAGTATCGGGAGTAGTTGGTGGGTGTCGAGTTTTTTTGTAACATCTTGCCTCGTCTTCTAAAAGACGAGTGGCTGGTACGCTAGGGAAAATACTCGCTGCCGTGCTTCCGCGTATACGTGCCCGAAAAATGTAATATGGCGATGGTCGCGTCGAACATGAGCGGCCACATACAAAAGCAGCTCACCAGAAGTCTCGAACGAATCCTGGAGGAAGCACACTTGAGCGGTGAGCTCAAGCTTAGCGGTCGAAAACTTAAGGACTTTCCAAAAGTCGGGAAAACAGGTTCTAGCAAGTACAATCTTCAGGATACGGTTATTGCCGGTAAGTTTTTCGGCTTATTATAAATCTTTCTTCTTTTGTTAAAAATGAAGTTTGCGTAAAAATAAATACATCGCAAAAGAAGAAAATAAATGATAGTGCAAAAACAGTATTCGAAGAGTATTTGAAATATTTTCGTATCGAGGGCTGTGTGCTCGATTATCTCAAAAAAAATTTCTCTCCGTCTTATATTGATTTGTAATAATTAGAGAAAAATGAAAAAATAGCGATAGACGACGAGACGTGTCTATACGTCTGTCTGTTTTATTCGATGCAACTTTGAAATTCTGTCAAAGTTAACCTCGAACACTCGTGTTTATGTCATATTCATGCACGCATGTATGTGGCGCCGAATGCTACCCTGCGAATGTATACAGTCCGTTGTTCAGATTACAGTTGTACCTTTCATTTAGAACTACGCTACTTGGCGCATAATTTCCAATTTGTTATTTTCTAGAAAATAAATTCGAAACGATGCAAACTTTCTCTGTTACTTTCGAAGGGGGAAATATAAGAACGTAAATAAACTCTTTTCGAAAAGAAATGCTTTTGGAAAAGAGACATGATGGCCCTTTTGCTGTTCTCTAAGTCTAACGACTAATGCGAAACACTTAAGCGTTACATAATAGAAGCGCATCTGCATTTACGGTGTAATGCACCGTGGTTATGATTTTGTAGCCATTACCAACTATCATCGTTAATACTAGCGTCGGACTGATAAAAGGGACTAGTAAGTGCACAAGTAGGAGAGACGAGGAAAACTCGGTTTCTTTTACTAGCTTGGAAAGCACGTAGGTTTAATGAATATAAATGCATCACGATAGTCGGGGTGTGTATAGAACATCGTTCCGCGGACAGCTCCTGTGATTGACACGTCCCTGTGAATCCTGATATTTCTTTCACGAAAGCAGTCGACTGAAAGAACATACTGTACAAGGTTGTGCATAAGTAAAAGTTCGCGCGTTATCGTGACACACCCGGTGTTTCCTGTTACCACGATAATCGTGTATTCGACAGCCGTTGATACCAGCGGCCGTTGATTCCACCGAAGAATTACGTGCGCAGAAGCATAAGAGAGTACTTCAACTTTGAAAAATGTCAATATCGTTGACAACTATCAAAGATTCGATGCTTCGACTCGACATCGTTTCTTAGAAGGAGCTTTGTGTCGCTTAAACCATAGAAATGCATCGATTCTCCAACTCCAGATTCGATTCCAAACACGATTTAAAAAATGTTTCCGTTTAATTTTGGTAGTGCTGTATATACAAAGGTTGCAGGTAGCCGCAGCTAAGAAGCGTGCAGTAAAGAAATATCCTTATCAGCGTGGATTACATTTTTTGAGGCCAGGTTATCTGAAGCTTGCATCAATCGCGCGATATCGTTTATCGAAAACACGACTCGCGGGACATTTGCGAACACGTCCAATTACGCGTCGCTATCGCGGATCAACGACAATTAAGATTAGAAAAGTCGCGAGTCTCTCGAAAGGATCGAAACGGAAACATCGGCGACGACGGTTTTGATCGATCGCGTACTTCTATTGTACCATAAACTTTTTCCCCTCTTCGATGCGTAACATCGACCCAGATTTCTTCGCGGCGGCAGTCGATACATTGGCGTCCATTACTAATACAAGTTCCCTTTGGCCATAGAATTTACGTTCTTCAAGAAGCGCGCGTTTCCATTACTCCCGAGGCGCATCGGACCGGTGTTTCTTTCTACAGGGAAAATTCACTCGGTAGCATCGATCGCGTGTTTTAATCAGGACTCGGTCGGTATTGCTCCGTCACTGGAAAGAAACAATTCGTCGTCGGTGGTTAGTCGTTACGCGTCTCTGCCATCGGCACCGGGCATTGCTTATCGGTTTTCGATGTTGATTTCTCATCTAGCGGAGGGGTCGCTAATTTCGGTCGCTGTTTCTCCGGGGATAATCAATGGCGGGGGTGCATTTATAGCCGTTACCATTTCGTCGAGGCATTATTGAACGGGACGGTGCGCGTTGGGGCTCCTTGCGACGAGGCACGACGATGTCGAAAGGGGAAGTAACTTCATTAAGGAACCCCAGGTCAGTTCGCGTCGCGACGAGGGATTCGACTAACTATGTATGTTCCACGTTACACGAATCTATGCCAACTACCGTTAAAACATTGACGACAGGGGAAATTACTCGCGGTCCCTGTCTATATTCTACGCCAACGATTTCTAGCCTGCAGTTCCTCGAACGTTGCACGGTAGGCCCTGCGGTCTCCATTCACCAGAGAAACCCGTGGGTTTGATATGTCGCTGCTATCGAGGAAAAAGCCGATCTATTGTCCGCGGCGCATAAGCGAGGCAGCAAAGCAAACGGAACGCGCTGTTCGCGGAGGACCGATCGAGGTGGAGAGAGCAAAAGGAAACGTATTGGATGCGCGAGAACGGACAGAGCCATAGAGAAGCCCGGCGAGACGATTATTGCATCGAACAAATTGTTTCCTCGCAGTTCATTTAACGTCGACTATTAACATTTCCACGCTCGGCGTCACGTATGCTTCACTTTCGTTGCCCGTGGCCATTTTTCGCGGCCGCTGCAATGGTGCCGTAGGTTCTGGAAAATAAACTTTTTTTTTTTCTCACCAATATTAATACGGCCAACACGCTGCTAATTTTTTTTTACTTTTCATTTAGGCTGTATATATTTCAGAAATACGCGTGAGTATAAATAAAAGACGAGTTTGATTCTTCGCAATACTCGCGAACATATAAATTCGCCGTTGTAAATGACTTTTGCTGTTACTATTTATCGTTTTACAGAAATAACAAATCATTTAACAACCATTACCGGGACGGCATTGGTAAATTGAATACCGGTCCCCAGTGACCCCCACGGCAGTCAACGTGTTAAGAAATTGGCGACATAAAACGTAGCGAATATATCCCTGGAAGGTATTATTTCGAAAGCACGCAAAGTAACTGACTCGGTGAACGTACGGTCGAGTTAACGCATTGGAATGTTGAACAGAGGGGGCGAGGGTGGGCAGGAAGAAAAATGGATCTCACCCTTTTTTCTTTCTCTCGTCTTTCTCGAAGAAAGCGCGCAACGCACCGTGACATAATCGATAAGAAGCTTTTTCCTTAGCCGGAGCGTATCGCGTACTCTCTATTTACCCACCCGCCATTTCGCCGATTATATAGTCAGTTCTTTGTATTCCGATTCCACCGTTCCGATAGTATAGGTCTTAATTCACGATTATACGCGAGACGAGTCTTTTCATGGCAGGTATATTTTTATTTTTATTTCTCAAATCTAACACGACGAGCAATTTCTTCCATACTGTATCGATACTTGTCCGCAGATTACCAACGATATACGAAAAATGTACTAATACTGCGAGGAACTCGGAAAAAGTCAGCGAGGAAGGCCCATAGGCAAATGTATCTCTCTTCGATAGCTATCGATCGTTTTCCTCGTTACACTCGAACGACTGGTCGATTAAAAAATGTCGCGCGAGTTCATCCTCGCCTACAGAAGCGATTAGGTTAACCTCTTGATCGGCCGTCAATCACAGCCGCGTGACATCTTTCGAGCTACCTACTATACACTCGTATAGGCATAATTATAGAGATTTGGCCCAATAGCAAACGCGCTAAACGAACTCTAATCACGATATCGTACGTAGATAGCCGCAAACGTAGCTGCAACGTGCACGCGACGCGTAATTATTCTAATTATTCCTCGCCGTTCCCTCGACTGTTATCCATCGAGCGAGAATATTGGAGGAGCAGGTGCTCGGACAGAGGCATACCGTGATTAACGAAAAGAAAGGAGGAATTCGGGTAACCGCGGCGATCGAACGGTGGCGCGATCGCATCTCTGTCTCTCTCTCTCTCTCTCTTTCTCCGTGGCACATACTACGTCTATGCTTTTTTCTCTTC
>NIJG01000112.1:3691376-3716506 GCA_002201625.1 Euglossa dilemma
CGTTGCGCGGCGAGTCGGGTCGCCGCTCGTCTCTTTTCGTGCGCGGTCGAGTTCGCGACAGGTGTCTCTCGGCGAGAACCGGTCTAGCGAATCGAAAGCGTTTTCTTCTCCAACCGCTCCAGGCTAATTCAGTCTCGGAGACGTCGCGATGCTCGGGACCGGAGAGATTCCGATTAATTCGTCTCCGGGTGCAGGAGAAAAGAGGCATTAGCGGTGAGGTTGCTTCGTCTTCGCGCGTGTTCCTCGTCCGGTCATTCACGGCGGAAGAACAACAGGGTGTGGAGTGGTGTCTTTGCAGGGGCAAAGTATGATGCACGTTACGCCTGTGCGAGCAAGCGCTAGATAGATATATAGAGAGAGAGAGAGAGAGAGAGAGAGAGAGCTAAAGAGAGAGAGAGGGTAGAGCGCCACCATGGCTATGGGAGAGTCCCATGCGATGGGCCGGTCCGAGGCTAAAGATAGAGACACACCGCAGCTGCAGAGGCAGGGGTGCCAACAGGTCGATACTCCATAACGCGTTACATCGTTTGCATCGTCGTAGCGGCGATGCTCGCTTATCTCGCGCTCTCGTGTCTCTGCCGAAGGAGCACTCTTCGAAGATGAAGTCTCTCTAGAGTGCTCGCCGGCAGTCCGAGGGTGGAGAAGTCGCCTCGTTCGCGGGATCGTCACCGGTAGCGCTACTGGTAGCGCCACCGGTAGCGAGTGATCATCGTCCAACGACTATTTCGTGATCGAACACCACCGACAGAGGGCCGCGCGAGATTAACGAAACACGAGGAACGAGCCGCGTTCCCGGGGACCAAGTGTCGCCGCGTTTCATTTCAAAATAAGTCCCGCACGTGTTCGCTGCGTTTCGAATGCCCGATAGGGACTGCTCGCTCGTTTCGCTTGCACGCGATTTGCGTATGTACGTACGATTATCCAGAAGATACGGCGCGCCGACGAGACGGCGGCGTCCACGATCTCGTGATGTGTAAAAGACACGTATATGTGCGATTCCTTTCGAAGTATATACGCGCCGGTTCGAGATATCGATGTATCGCGTGCTTGAAACTCGGTATGTCTTTAAATACTCTTCTTAACTTTTCACGTTGCTCCTCGTTACGCGTAGAAAGTTACTTATGGAAAATTATTACTGGAAATATTACGGCGGAAGAATATTATCCGACGTATCGATCGAGGTTATGTATTCGAGTTTGCGACAGACGAAGCGAGACAGAGACACGCAATGGCGGCGATTTGTAGGAAGTTGGCGGGACAACTGCATATTCGAAATGTCTTTATACGCGTCGGCGTATCGCGCGCCTTTGTCGCTGTGCTCGTGCTAGTACTCGCGTCGGTACTCGCCTAGAGATCGTATCGCGCACGTTTCGAGAGTACGCGATGAATGTTTCCGATAGGACCGTGCGCCTGGTATCTCGCGTGCCCCCGAGAGCTGCGCCTTCCTTGTCTTTCGTCCAAGTGTCAACAGCCCTGATAAATGCGGCAAACTACTTTTTCCTAACTCGCCGTTTCATCGCTGCCAATGACTCTTCGGCGGCCATTTTTTATTCCCTTTCTTCTCCGAGGGGAACCGGTTAATCGATATGTCTACGAATAATAATTTATTTCCCCGTAACATTCGTCGGGTGGTCGCTCGTTATTGCAATCGACACGTCGATTAATAGTCGCGCGGTTAGACGACGCGCGGCGCTGCTTTCCGCAAACACCGTTCTATTATTATATATATATGAGAGAATAATTAGAATAATTCTGTTCCATAATTCCGACTCATCAACGAATCCCGTGACACACCGATTTCCTGCAATTTTCTCTCCGCACACCAAAAGGCCGGAATATTATATAACGTTCCACGCCATCCATATTGACACTGTATTAACAGTTTGTTAAAAGGTATACGATTTATCACCAGTTAGCTGTTTTTTCCGAGCATACTCGTTGCGCGGAAATGACGATATCCCGACGAGTATATTCGCCAGGCGTAAAAAGCAGCTACGGTCATTACATTACGACTTGATTCCATATTACAATAGCCACGCATACACTACTACGCTTGACACGTTCTCACACGTTTTAGGTACACGCTTTGAAAGAGGGCGCAACAGCTAATCGGACGAGGAAAAACTTTCGTCCCAGCGCATTATCGTTATAAGTCGAATAGTCCGAGTCGGAGCAACTACTATAACTGCCCGCACGGTGAGATTAGAATAGGACATATGCGACCCACATGGCAGGGGACACGCTAAACGTCACGGGATAAACTATGACAGTTTTCCATTTGTGCATCGAAATACGGGGAAGCATTCTCACGACGCGTGAAATCGTAGGAAAACATGGTAGAAGAATGGAACACACGGGCATAGAAATCCGATCGACGAGCCCAGAATTTCGACAACGACGCGGAATCGGAACCGGCTCACCTTCGCTGGTTAAACACCTTTCTGGGTTGGAAGCCGCGTGGCTAATTAGCGAAGCGTAGGAACGAGGTTGAAGACTAGAGGAAGAAGGGTCGGACGAAAGTAGAGACGGTCGTAAAAACGGCAAGAGCGACGCAGGGCGTCTGTGAAAAGCCCTGGCGTACACAACGGCGCTTTGGCCGTTTTGCGGCATGTCGCTGACATGCACCGGGTGTGTCCACGGCACACGCGTGCAAGCCAACGCGGTGGTTTCGTCGTCGAGTTATAATTAGCGGTATCGCAGGGCCGTCCTGGCACGCTCGCGAGCCCACTCCTGTATTTTTAATCTCCCTTCGCGAGGTCATCCTCGGATCACGTTGGATCACCGATCGGAAATCTTCTCCGATCGCCGTCATTCGATTACGACTCGCACGCGATCCTCGCGACACAGCGTTTCGAGTATCTCGTTCGCTGCTCGTTGAAATTCGAGAGAGATTTCACGGTCACGACCTCCGTGATCGGGTTCCCGCTCCGTTTCGCGTTCCACGAGTTCGCCTATGAAATGGGTCAACCGTGAAACGGGTGGAAGTTGGCTGATTCGCGCGAAAAACCGTTCACGAGCACCGGGAAGCACGGCTAAGAGATAATACCGGCGAGATGAGCACCGTCGAGTGCTTGGCAAACTTTCGAGGTACAAGGGCGAACGATATCGGAGATTTCCAGGGGATTGCCGACTCGGGCTGGTATGTACGGTGTAAAGAGCGCCGGTGTATCGGCTACGGAATTCCGTTTATTGCTGCGAAATTTCGGTTTGTAATCGGTCAACTGAACCGTTTCGTCGATACAGTCTGAACGTCTGCACCCGAACTTGCGTTATTGGCACGGAAGATTATAGGTGATTCTAGAACATATATATCTTACCGCGAGAATTCGAGTCAAGGTAGTTTTATCGTAACTCTAGGGAAGGATTTCTGGACGAAATTTAAAGATCTCGCAACATCGAGTCGTAATCGAAGTAGACTGAGATTCCGTTCGTTTTTCTGGAGATTACGAAATATATATTATACATAATATTTTAATATCGCGAGATACTTTAACTGCAAACAGGTAAACAGCTCGCTCGAGTAGTTTCTAAAAACACGATGAAACAAGCAGGTTAATGCCCGATTAACCCCTTCGTCTGTAATATCGCGAGGCTAGTGGTAAGGAAAGCGGGTCGAAACACGTGTCTCACGGGTGAGCGTGGTTCGTAGATAAGGCCCAATGTAAACATCTCCGGTGAAGTTTAGTGGTTCATTTTCGTCGATATCTTTCCGTCTCAGTTACGTGTTATTCTTTGCCGTGTTCGGACGAAGTGGCTCGTGTCCGACGTGTTTCCACGTATGTTGTTCTCGACTATGGCACGCGCCATTGTAACTTAAACGGTAAGGTAAGGGGTTAATTTAACTGTAATTTAACCGGGGTTCGTTTATCCTTTACCGAGTTTCGATAAACTGAGTTCGCTTGACCGAACGAAATTTTAAGCATATACTTATTCGAACGAATCGTCGTAGTTGACGAATCTCGATACCATAACTGGTATAAAAGTCTTAGTATAAAAGTCGTCTGTCATACGAAACAAAATCTCGATTAGCACTCGATCAAACGAAGTACCGATTGAATTCACGCGTCTTAGCACTTAATTATTATCGTTATTAATTGTTATTACCCGAGGAAAATTAACGACCGCCATTTGTATGAATCACGTGCGTCCTCCGGTGGCTATGGATAAATGCAGTTGCACTGGAACTCGAGCGAAAGACCGACGCGTACAACTCATCGGCATAACTCATCGAGGACTCGTTAAACGCGAGCTCGCGATGTTGAACGACGTGGTCGTTTGGAAAATCGGGTCAATCGTTTCTCGAGTCGATCTGCTCGAGTGGGACGTGCTCGTTCCTTCTCGCGAATCCTTCGCGAGACCCTCGGGAATGGCGAGAGAGGATCCTCTTGTCCGCGGAAGCGCTGCACGGCGTGGTGCAACAACCGCAAACGCGGTAAAACGCTTAGGTCCGTTTCGACGGAAAAGGAAGATTGAGTGTCGATCGACCGACCGCGGGCTTAACTTGGCGCGGTTGTCTCGAGTCGCGTTTTAGTCCGTCGATAAATCCTGGCCGCATTGCGGATACCAGGCTCTACCATCTTCCTCTTCTTTCTTCTTTTCTCTTTTCTTTCTCTGCGGGGAAAGCAACGAAACCGAGTCGCTGCTTTGGACAAAACGCGATGTATTTGTATCTGTGGTTCTTAGCGAAAAACGCAACGTGTCGCGTATTCTCGCTTTCGAGGTGTTGCCGATTTCAATTCTCCGTGATTCTAAATTTATTTCCGTTAATCTTCTTCTGGTAGATATGTAAATCGTATTAGGCAGCTCGGTAATTAAGAAAATTGTTGTAAAGAGGAAATGCAATTCGGGATATTAATTCTTATCGCATAATATCTTTTAGTACGAGGTTTATTTTTAATCGTTTTCTACGATATACGTGTAAATCGTATGTGATTTAATTCGAAGATTCATCGGAATCGTTTGGAATTCTAGCGCGAATTCTTTTCTCGGAAGATGAATTAATCGAAACGGAGTTACTCGGCTAGTTTGCGAATTTTTTTTTTTTGATAAAACGCGATTCCACGGGAGAACACGTATTTACACCTGTACGTGTCTTCCGAGAAGGTGAACCGTCGATACGTATCGATAGTCGAGACAGGTAGAAGAAAGGGACGGTCGCTAATCGTCGTTCTAGGTAATCTCGTTTGTCAGTCGGTGCACGCCTGTTACGTGCACGGGTTGAAATGAAACGGTATGAAATACTGTTATGGTTAGGACTGTTGTATCGCTCGGGCTAGCGTTATAGATGGCTAATGAACGTAATCAAGTTATTCTTGGGTCGTCGAACGATAAGCCGTCCGTACAAGCTTCCATAGAGGATGATCTGCCGGGGTTAACCGCGTCGAATCCCCTTGTCACCGCGAGTCCGTATCGATCGGAATAAACGTCGATCCACCGCAATATGGCGATTAAATCCGCGTAAAAGATACGTCCACCTCTCGTGGATCGATTTTAACTCACTGACACTGGATGACTCACGGTCGAGCCTTCGGATTCTCTTATCTCGACTACGATTTACTCTGGCAATAAACCAACGAAGCGCGATAAATTATCGGAGATATTTCGCAAATCCGACGAATCTTTTCGCGAATTTACTAATTACTCGGCTGAGCGATATTATACCGCGAAGGTTTCTCGCAAACGGGTTAATTTGCAGGGGACAAAGGGACCGCGAGAGCGATGGAAACGCGGCATAAACGCGGTTCAAGCTCGCGGCGAAATCCACCTCCACGGCTCGGCTGATTTAATGAAAATGACACGGTTTCTATCCGTCTGAATTTTTTTTCCACCCGTGCCACTTGTGTTCGCGGCCGTTCCACATTCCGAGACGCTTCTTTATCTCCGGTTGCCTCGTCCTTGGCGAAATCGCGACGCGCCGCTCCTCCAACGATCGTCGCCGCGCGGAAATGGAGAAAACCGGGGAAAAACATTTTCATTTGCCACGGTGGAAAAAAAGCGCCACGACGTTTACGCGAGTCCCTTTCTCGCCCGGTGGCAGACAAGCCGCGATTCTTTATCTTCCGCGCTTTGTTCGCCGCGCGATTTTCCGCCGTTCAACCAGCGAAGCAGATCTCGCGCGCGGCTTTGTCCGCGTATCACCGGGTCTTTGCCGGCTTTCAGCCAGCAGACGGGCACCACCGTCTCTCTCTCCTCGAGTTCTTTCGGATCTTTGAACCGACCATGTGCGATCAGCCTCTACCTGTCGCCAAG
Organism: Euglossa dilemma; assembly: GCA_002201625.1. Taxonomy (NCBI): domain Eukaryota; kingdom Metazoa; phylum Arthropoda; class Insecta; order Hymenoptera; family Apidae; genus Euglossa; species Euglossa dilemma. The sequence goes on from NIJG01000112.1 coordinate 3,697,626, forward strand.
TCCCGAATCCCACCGCGCCACCCTAATCCATTCCTGCTCTTTTTCCCAATCTTCCCCGCTTTCCATCCCCAACCCGCGGCGAGGGCAAACCGCGAGAGCTTGTCCGTCGCTTACCGACCTCTTTCATCTCTTTCATTCCGCTAATGCATCGGTTTTTCCTCCGTTTTCCCGCGGAACAAGAGAGAGACGCTCAGATGCCTCGCCTGCTGCCGATTCCATGGCGTCCGCTCCCGACCCTAAACGCCGTGGCAGCCCGGAAACTACTACCGTTCTCTCCTGATCAAAGCTGCCTTTCTTTCTCTTTTTCCCCCCTTTTTTCTCTTTTATTCTATCGTCCCGATATAGAGACTCGACGATTTCGCGTTTTTCCCTCGCGGTATCTGGCAACGATACGCGCGAAAAGTTTGCACGTTTCTCGGCTAACTGATAAAGCGACATTTTTGTCGGCCGCCGTTGACGCGTTTAAACGAGCAATTGTAAAAATATCAAGCCAGCTCTGGTATTCGTGGTTCTGCGATATCTGTGACGTTGATTCCTGCCTTTCCAGTGTTCGCGTTGTGATTCTCTTGTGTTCTTTTTCCGATATTAATCGATGTTATTTTTCTATGTGCCGATAGCTCGCGATTGTGTAGTTGATCATGAAGAATGGGAAGTCTCGGTTTCAGACTGGAATCGCGAACTCGAAGGAATCGAACCGCGCGAATCGGTCGGCTTCGAAGTTACCAGCGAGCGCGGTTCTAGCGTATTTTCTGCCTGACTTGGCTAATCCGAATAAGTAAAAGCTGCATGTTTCGCGCGGATCGATTTTATCGGATTGCTGCGTCCAATATGATAAATGTTCCGGGTATTATTTGCGCCGGTGATTGCGAAGCTCTCCAATTTTGTTTGCGCTTCGTTTCGTAATATTTCAAATTTGCCGCTTGAAATTCATCAGGAAATTTGGAAAGTTAATTACAACCGTGGGGTTGTTTGCTATTTACGACGCGGGATTTCTTTTGGGATAACGAATAGAAGTTTTGTTTGCGTTTCGTTTCAAAATTTCCCGCTTTCGATTTATCCGGAAGTTTGGAATATTAATTACGAAGCGCATGCGCAATTTAACCGTGCGATTCTTTGGTATTTATTACACGGGACTTTTCTTGGGATAACTAATAGAAGATGGCGTTATTTTGAACAATAGTTATTGAAGTCGGAGCTGTTGATTCTTTCGAAAGAATCGATTTTTGAGGGATCCTTGGAATCGAGTAAAAATTGATTTAATTGTTCTTCGATTCTTCGCAGAGTACTAGCAATATTTTTAGCGTTTTATTTCCGATCTCGGAACTTTTCCTGAGGACGCACGTGTCCCTAGATAAGGCACCACGCGAGTGGCTAGGGACATTATCGCGCTCGTTGGTTTTTTTTTCCACGATGTAGTTACGTTTCTTATCGTTGCTTCTCCTATCAATTCCTATCGGACAATCTTCAATTACGCGTATAGCACTTCCGCAATACGATGTGCAACTATTCACAGAAGCGTTCGAACAATTCAAATTTCGAATCTGGTCGAATATCGAAGGATTTACCAGAAAATATTCCTCGCTACGGTAACGAAAATATTCGAACGATTGCGATTCGTTTCCACATTAATTCTCGTTAACACCTACTTCGACCACTTTTGCCATTAGGCTAAAATTACTCGAGGCGTGAGTCAGTTTTTAATTAGCCCGCGTTAATTCCTAATTCAGCCAACCTTGCCATTAACGCTACGATTACCAAATCCATAATGTATACTTAAACACAGCATACAGAAATGAGAATAATGAATGCGATAAAAATAAATACGTACAGCTATGTGTACAGCAACCTCGATAAGAGCGAACATAAATTTTATCAGAAGCACTTGCACGTCTTCGGCAACCACGAAAACAAGAATTCCGAAGTCAGTCGAGCAGATTAACTTTTAATTGCAATGTTTATATGCTCGCGCTCGTATTCAGATACGAGAACCGTGAACGGTACGCGCACGCATTCGATCTTCCTCGAATTCTCGTCTACTTTTAATCCTACGTTTCCAAGAAACACGCTTTCTTTCGTTAACCCTTTAGGGACGAATGTAATATACGTGGAGATTTGTAAATTTTTTCGAACGAAAGCTGCGTGGAACATAGCGAAAAATAATTTTAGCGTTGTCATCGATGTTGTACATATTTTTTAATTCGGAGAGTTACTCTCGATTTGTTATTTTTAATCGTTTAGTATACACCGAATGTATCGTTAGCTTCGTTTCTCGTTCGTAAAGGTTTAAAAGCGTCAGAAATCGCGATGTTAAAAAACGATCGCGTCCGAAGATCGAGTTCGCCTTGTTCAAAATTCGAAACCGGAATAGCTATAGCGTCTTGACCAACCGCGTAATATAATATATACCAGGAGAGTTCCACGCGTCTGCACTTAGTCGAAAGGCCCAACGCGAGGGTCGAGGGTTCCCCGCGTGGGTCAGCCCCGTGGGCCAGTCGTTAGAGGCTGTTCACAGGTAAACAGAGCGACGCAGAATCACGGCGTCTCGAACGACGATGAAACGAGCGAACAGGGACCGTTAGGATGACTCGATGGATCTAGCCTGCTGTTCCCGACTATCCGGGACCGCTAAACGCGTCAGAGGTGGATCATCGGATGAGACAATGCCGCGACAATATAGCGAATCGCGTGTGAAGGATCAATATAGCGAATCGCGTGCGGAAGATGCTGAAAATAGGAAGAAAAGCGTAACTTCGATTCCGGGGATCGCTAAACGTGTCAGAAGCGATCATCGAGATCATCGGACGAGACAATGTCGCGATAATGTAGCGAATCGCGTGTGAAAGATCCCGAAGATAAGTAGAAAAGAGTAACTCCGATTCCGAGAACTCTTAAACGCGCCAGAGGCGATCATCGGAAGAGACAATGCCGCGACAATGAAGCGAATCGCTTGTGAAAGATCCATATAGCGAATCGCGTATGAAAGATCCGGAAGATAGGAAGGAAAGAGTAACTCCGTTTCCGAGAACCCTTAAACGCGCCAGAGGCGATCATCGAGGTCATCGGACGAGACAATGCCGCGATAATATAGCGAATCGCGTCTAAAAGATCCCGAAAATAGGAAGAAAAGAGTAACTCCGATTCCAGGGAATCGCGAGCGTGAATAATTAGTAGGCCGTCACGCGATTAAGGCTAACCGAATTTGTATCCATGCAGCCTCGTCCGTGGCTTCAATTAGGAGAGACCGGGTCCAGAGCGGGCCGAATAATTCGCGTGGAAACGAACCAACTCGAGACTCGCGTTTCTGCTCGATCTCGTTACCCGTCGCTAAATTACCCGGCTAGGTCGGTCGTTAAGGGTGTTGGCTACCTTACACCCTCGAAATAATCCATTTTCTACGCTTCCTCGTGGCTCGAGCTACGCGAGTTGTCGCGTGGATTGTTTAAGGACGAGGTTCAACGGGATTTTGTCAACGGAGGAAAATTAGGATCATCTCTGCATCTCCACGAGTGTTCTACTTTATCTCGAGGATTCTTCGATTCGTACATATTTACCGACGACTTCTCTCTCGAGGAAACGATACTTCGCGTCNGAGCGGGCCGAATAATTCGCGTGGAAACGAACCAACTCGAGACTCGCGTTTCTGCTCGATCTCGTTACCCGTCGCTAAATTACCCGGCTAGGCCGGTCGTTAAGGGTGTTGGCTACCTTACACCCTCGAAATAATCCATTTTCTACGCTTCCTCGTGGCTCGAGCTACGCGAGTTGTCGCGTGGATTGTTTAAGGACGAGGTTCAACGGGATTTTGTCAACGGAGGAAAATTAGGATCATCTCTGCATCTCCACGAGTGTTCTACTTTATCTCGAGGATTCTTCGATTCGTACATATTTACCGACGACTTCTCTCACGAGGAAACGATACTTCGCGTCTCCACGAACCGTAAGATTTATCGGAATCCGTTATCGTACGAACCAGGACACGATCTGTAATAGTCGTTATCGTTTCGCCAACAATGGGAATTCTATCGCAGAACTTGTCACTAGGAGGAAAATTAGGATCATCTCGCATCTCCTCGAGTGTCCTATTTTATCTGAAATTTCACGGGGATACTCCGCTCGAAGTGTCTCAGAAGTAGGCCTTTAGCGACTCCTCGAGGATTCTTCGATTCGTGCATATTTACCGGTGACTTCTCTCGCGCGGAAACCATACCTCCTGCTTCTGCGAATCGCAAGATTTATCGGAATCCGTTATCACATGGATATATCGCGGTCTATAATCGTCGTTATCATTTCGCCAACGCAACAGCGTGAATTTTATCGCAAAACTTCTCACCCGACGCGTAAACGATGCCAAACCTAACAATCAACCGAAAGGACCTCGAGCCTAACCACCCAGCTCGCGATTCCGCGGAGGTAAAGACGGTGGTCTGGAGAAAGTGTGATCGATCGATCGAGGATGACGCGGAACAAAAGACACGTCTGCAGGAGTGCGTCCTTCGGTCTAGCCTCTAGGGGGACGACCGGTGCACCGGGCTTTGTTCCGAACCACGCCGCGTAACCACCAAACAAAGGGTCTGCTCCGTGGCACGATCGAACTAGGCCCTTTGCAGTCGTCGCGGAACCTCCTGCAATTCTCTCTTTACCGATCCTCCGCCGATCCATCTAGAGGCATCGGTCCACGGACTCGGTGTCGGTTGGAAGTGGTTGGAAGAACCTCAGATCCTTTGCAGTCATCGCGGAACCTTCTGCGAACTTTCCGCTCGTTTCCGTTCAGACTCTTCCGATTCTTCACCGATCCATCCGGAGACATCGGTGCACGGACTCGGTGTCGGTTGGAAGCGGTTGGAAGAGTCGCGGATGCCGAACAGCCTCGAATCGGAGTCGACGCCGAGGTATCGCGTTCTCGACAGAGAGACGCCAGGCTGCCATCCGATAGTCGGAGGAGGTCGTTGGAAAAAACGGTCCGTTCGAGCGGAACGCTGGCTGCGCGCCGCTGTAACGCGATCTTTCGACGCGTTATCGAGCGTGGTCTCGTTACACCCCGTGCACCTTTCGACGGGCTGGCTCTCCGGGTCGCTCGCTCTTTTTCACCTCGGGTATTAGTTTTTGGGTCAAGGATGGCGCTGCGGAGTTGTGCAGTCTGGCAACTCGGCCCGCGTTCCCCGAGAAGGAGTTGGGTAAACGAGACCCTCGAGAGCGGAGCCGGGCTTTTCGGAGCCAGCGCGGAAGAAAGCTTGCCGGTGGTTGTGCCACGGCGCCGTTCACGTCGATGTTCCGACGCGACGCCGTGGTATTCGAAGCCAGAGGAGGAAACGAACGAGTGGCGAAACTCTCGTTTCCACCAGCGGGCTAAAGTTTTTCTACGCGCTCGCGAAAGCGGCCAACGACGAATCGATTCTTCACGCTTCCGCCTCGGATTTCACGCGTCGTGAATCGTCCAATCAACACGCGTAATCCTCGCTGCCTGTCTCTTTCTTCCTATTTACCTCTAGAAACGCGGGTTCGCGAATTTTACGGAAATATCCTCAGCGGCTGGTCTTTTATCTCGATTTCGTTGGGACTCGAGGTTCCAGCGACTTCCTTTTACCGCGTTTCCTACCGTTCCGCTTCCTTATTACGCGATTTTCTCGTAAAACGGTCTTTACGGCACGGTTTTACGGAACGTTGGACAAAAATGGTCGCGTAAAAATGTAAATAAATTCCCAAGTTTCACTCTCGAGGCGTACCAATGGCGATTTCGGTCACTCGTTGGAGTACACACCATTGATACGTCATCGCGATAAAGCGGAGGATATCCGGATGTTCTATTATCGTACCCGGTAGTCGGACACTCGTCATCCTTCCGCGATGTTAATCGTATCGCAGAGATCCGTCGAATTCTTCGAGGTTTCGTAACTCGGGGTTCCCGAGAAGGAAGGAAATTCGGCGTTGGTCGCGACGTAACGAAAAACGAAGCTCGCGATGGAAATGGAAGTGGAAATGGAAATCGGCGCGGAGAGGGACACGCGCGCTTTGTTCGTGATCCGACGCGTACGGCTCGCGCGTGTACGCTCGAACACGTAGCATACACAATGCGACGCACTGTTCGGCACGCATTGCCAGCCTCGGCGAGGAGTATGGAAACCGGCTGCGCGATACTACCTTCTTTATTCCACCTTCTCTCCCCGGCCGAGCGATCCCGGCGCTCGAGTTTAATTCATGCAACGTCGAATCATCCGCTACCAGATGCTCGACGACTCGTCCTGCTGGCCCGGCGACCGGTCTCTCGGCGTCGTCCCGCTCCGATCGATCCACGTCCGTTTTCGTGGCACGACGCCACGCTGACATCGGCGTCGATCGATTCGGCGGCGTGCCGAAGACGAAGGGGAATAAAGGAGAGATCGGACGATCGCTTTGGCCGATTCGTAGTAGCAGCTCGGTTCTGCTCGGTTCTTCCGTCCGTGATCGGTCGCATAGCGTATGCGAGCGGCGTCCGCGCTCGCGTCCTCGTCGCCGGAAGTGGCGTGTCGGCCACTTACAAAAGCAACGATGGCGTACGTCCTTTCTCGAGCCCCTCCACCACCGGTCGTCGCAGTTCCACGATTTTCTCTTTTCGCCTTTGACGCGATCTCCTCGACCAACCACGATGGCAACGACAGTAGCCACGCGCGGTTCAAGGGCGAAACGAGCATCCAGAGTTTCCAGTCTATGCACGACTTCCTCCCTTTCTCGTTCCGCTCTTTCTCTCTTTCTCCTCCTTTCTTCGCTCGTCCGACGTACTCGTTGGGAAAGTCGACGATGCCAGGCGTCGCGAGGCCGTGGTGTCGTCGGTTGGAAGGACAGTCGGATCGACAGCCAGCCGAGGATTGATCGCGAGAGAAGGAAGGCTTGCCGTCGACTCTCTACGCCCCCTTCGAGCGTTAATCACGGCTTTGGAATTGATCGTTAAGCGCGTTACCGTTTAATAACGTATCTGGAGTGGAATTAAATCGGTTCCGAGTGCACGGACCGCGTGGCTCGTTAGCGAACTTCTAACGTCGTTACCGATCGTTAGCTCGCGAGGCGTTCGCCGTGTCCCGAATGATTTTATTTTCCGGCAGAGAGGCTCGGGAAAAGAGGGTGGCTTCATGGGACACCTTGCGCTCCTCGTGCCGCTCACCCCATACGCGATATCTCTCCTATGGGGGCGCTATCGATCGGCCGACCCTCTGTTTCCACGGTTTCACCGAGGCCCTTATGCGAACTCTTATAACCCCGTGTGTACACCCGCAAGGATAACATAACGTGGTTACGTTACTTCCTTCCTGGTTTCATCCGCGTCTCATTCGCAATTTCATCCGCAATCTCATCGGCGTTATTTACCCCGGGAACGGAGCTTCGTCTATCGGAAGACCTTGGTCTTTCGCGTGACCTGCCGTTTCCCTCGGCTCAGCGTTCGCACCGACTTTGAATTAGCGCGCGAGGCAATTTTTGCACGTGGTCGTTGACCCCTGCGTTTCGTATCGCCGATGCTAGCCGACGTTTCGTGACGCGGCACGCCCAAACAACACGCCTCGGCTCGCTCGCGACCCCGTAAACTCGCGAGGCTTTACCCCGTAAACTTGCGAGAACGTGGAAACTCGTGGACGACGCGTCGCGACCGATCATCGAGCCGATTAACCGAGGAACACGCTCCATTTTCACGTCGGTCGCGTCCGGTTCGTCGTCCTCTTGGATTACCATGGAAATTACCGCGCGTGCATTTTCCGCTCGCGCGTCCGCATACGCGTCGAACCCTTTGTGACCGCGCGGCCCGTCTTTCCGGCGTTATTGTCTCCTTCGTATGCATAAGCGAGCGGCTACGGCGCGCTATAAAAATGCAAACACTTCGATCTGTCCGGGGACTTGATATTCCGTCCGCGTGGTATTATTAGCGGTCGGAAGAGCGACCTGGCAGAGCCGGGTTAAGCGCCGCTTATCCGCCTAATTGTTCCCGTCGCGGAAAACCGCGACGTGGACAACAACCGGGCCACGCCCTTCCGCTCGCGCGAGTCGCGCTGCTCTAGCAGCTTCGCGCCGCGTCGCGCGAATCCACCTATCGCGTGTGCTATCGATCGGCCACTCGGACCTAGACCTTGGTCCTTAGGATCGCCCGGTGCGTCCACCCTCTCGTGACCACCCCGTGCGAATTCGTCATTTCCAACCGGGTGATTCGCCTTTTCGGACGCGTGCGACTCGGGGTGACTCGGCCAAGTCCGGAAGCGAGTCACTTTCCTTCGTTCGTTTCACCCGGTTGCGAAAGGGGATCGAGATCGATCGGTGCAAGGGAACCGAAAGGGAACACCGGATCCTCGAGGGGATTAGGCCGAGTCGAGGACGGAGGCTCGGTAAAAATTTGTTTAGTTTCATTTGGACGGGAGTCGCGGCGATGGCACAGAGAACGGGATAGGGGTTGCTATTTTCGTCTGCATCGCACCAACACCGACGGCCGACGCCCTTGCACACGACGATTATGCGATCGACCGTGTACCGATGGCTCCACGCTTTCGCCTTCCACCCCATGCACTCGTTCCCGTGTTACGACCGTGGGCGTGCACGAGGGAAACGCGGCGGTTCGTTCGATACGAGTCCGTTGGTAATAAGTTCTCCCGCGAGTCCTCCATCCAGCCGGGGATAAACCGACGTTTAACCGAGGCGAGAGCCGGATATCCCGTCGGCGATCGATCCGCAATTTCCTCCCGGATCGTGGAAACTCCGCGGCCGAGATGCAATTTCCGAGAAAGCCGCGGCAGATTTCCGCGAGTTAGCGTCGTCTCGGCTGCAGGTTTTTCCACGGCTCGTCTCGACGGTCGGGGCACACCGGTCGCAGAGACGTATCTCGGGGGTGTCGCCGGTCGGGATGGGCGCGGTCGATAGCCAAGGGAGTCGGGAAAGAGCTGGCTGGAAGGAAAGTCGAACCGTTGGCCAAACGAAAGCGGAGAGGCGCGGTGGTTATTGATCAGAAAGGAAGCCAGCAGCAGCTGAGCCACCCTTATCCTTTTCCTACGTTTCGAGACTGTGCACGCACGTGACCGTCGCACCCCATTCACAAGAACCCCCAACGAACTCGAGCACCACCCTAACCGGAGCACAGCTGTTGCCACGGGAATCCTGACGATGTCTCCCGGAGTAATCCTACTTCCTCCAGAAGTAATCGAGCGTCTCGTACGGGACAGGCTTTCGCCTTTTCTCCTTTCCTCCTTTCTCGTTTCGAAGATCGGGGGAACGAGAAAGTCGACGTTCGACTAACGTTTAACCGAAGCGGATAAGTACAATGCGCGAGTGACGAGTCGTTTCGTTCGTGTTGCAGATCTCTCGAAGAACCGTTTCGCCGAGTTGCCGGAAGAGGTGACGGAATTTCTGTTCCTCGAAAAGCTACATCTCTACCACAATGCCATAAGAATAATACCGGAAACGGTGGTGATGCTACAGTCCCTCAACTACCTCGATCTTAGGTCGGTGAAGGCAGGAAGCGGCGTTTTGCTCGACTACCCCCACCATCCGCGCGGGCTTAGAATTAACCAGCATAGTCGGTTTTGTTCGCAGTCGCAACCAATTGACGTCTCTACCTCGGGAGATATGCAGGCTACCGCTGCAAACGTTGCTGGTCGCTCACAACAGACTGGCATCCCTGCCGGACGAATTGGGCAGGATGACGGCGCTGGCCGAACTCGACGCCGGCTGCAACGAAATCGCCAACCTGCCGCCTCGGATGGGCGATCTCGCGCGACTCAGGTCCTTGGACTTGAGGAGAAACATGATCGTGCACCTGCCTATAGGTAGGTAGCGCCACTCCGCGCTCTTTCTTCCACTCGATCGCACAGGTGCCACGCCATCCATAGGAATTTCCGTTTCGTTCGGTCATTCCACACCTTTTTCTTTCCCTTTTCTTCTCCTTTTCTCTTTCTCTTCGTCTCTCCCTTCGAGAGAGAGAGGCGATGCGACTGGCGATCGTAAAAACGAACGTGTCTGCGCAGAACTGACGTACCTGAGACTCGTAAAGCTGGATATCAGCGGCAACCGAATATCCGTGCTTCCAAACGAGATGAGAAAGATGAAGAGCCTGGTCGACTTTCGGCTAGCCGATAATCCCTTGACCTCGCCGCCAGCCTCGGTGAGCATAACCTTCCGCATTGGTCTCTCCATTCGAATTCCTATCTCGATTCTGATTCGTAAAAACGCCCGTTACATCATCTCTCTGTTCGCAGCTATGCATTCGCGGGCGAACGCACATCTTTAAATATTTGGAGAGACAGGCGGCGAAGCACGAGAGAGCCAGAGGCGGGCGCGTGAGAAGAACACCTCTGGACGTGAGAGGTCACGCGACCCTGGACACCAGGACTCACAGGCGACACAACGTCGACAGCGGGTACAGCACCAGCGACGGCGTCGACAAACGCTGGTCTCAAGAGATTCACAGCGCGGTTAGTTTCCTCGTCTTTCTCCTCGCCTTCTTCGTGTCTCTGCGTTTCGTCCCCTTCTGGTCTCTCTGCGAGCTTCTCGGAAGCTCCGCGGTACCGTAGACGAACGCTCCGACCGGTAGAAACTAGCCAGGCAAGCCTGTGCGTGTATAAGCTCTCGTGTACATGTAGCGAAAGAATGGAAAATAAACTTTCGAACGCACGCAAGCGCGTGAGACGGTGGAGGATTTCTCGTCTAGTACCTCCTGTTTAGACCACCTTTTTTCCGCGCAGGTGCACGACGGCGAGATCCGGAGCCTGTGGCGTCAGGAGTGCTCGCCGCTCTCCATCACGCTGCCCCACGAGACCAGCGTGAACGGCTCCTGCAGCGGAACCTCGACACCTAGTACCATCTCGCCCGGCGAGCACACGTCGCTCGAGGATGAGCTCGGCAAGGTAGGTCCCCCGAGCCGAGGCCGACGCCTCGCGTCTTCCTCCGTCCTGCTCCGTCGTCCTCTCCAGCTTTGCAGCTACTCCGTGTCCGGCCGCGTATGATACAACGTCTATATTTAGCCGGTGAATAGAGAACTCGGCTTCACGGGCCCCTTGAAAATGATATCTGTGTTGTCGAGCTTGGCCGTCGTTCAAGCCTCGTTGAATGACCTTAACCCATTGAAAGAACTCGCCGGCAGCGCGTCCCTCGCGATTAACGCGCGCGCGGCATCCCAGCCGCGTGCTAGGAATGCGCTCACCTTTCCTTCTCCCTTCTCTCTCTCTCTCTCTCTCCGAATCTTTCTCTCCGAAGCTTTCGACTCTCTCTGAACGATACCCCCTGTTCGCAGGCCATGATATTGCACGACCAGTTGGAAAAAAGGAAACTAGAAAGAAGCACCTCGGAGAACGGCGGCGATGTGAGAAGACCGATGACCTCTGGCCTCTACCACGCGTCGATTACGCCACCCGGGTAAGCGAGCTGTTAATAAGCCAATCGCCGTTCCACTCGCGTTGCCTGGACGCGTGCTGATTTTTACCGGTTAATAGACGAGCTTTAATCATCCGGTGTCCTTCCCGCCTCTGTTTCAGCCCCCTCGAGTCCGCTCATCTGAATCAAACCACGCCGGTATCAACGAACACGCAGTCGGTGCAGCCGTTGCAAACTTCCACCGCGAACGCTACCTCTTTGATGAACGGGGACGAAAAGAGGCCGCTCAATCACATACAGACCTACAGGTATGCGTTTGCGTTTTGTCCGCTGGATCGAGGTTGCCTGGGTGTACGATCACGGTGACGTTTCAGGGAGTATAAAGAGGCGTTGAGGCAACAGAGGGCCAACGAGGGACCCAGCGTTTACAGGCCCCGGGAACAGGTTACACCGCCTGGCAACGAATCGCAAAACAACGAGACCGACGTGGCCAGCAATAAAGACGCGGTGGGTATGACCGGTAAACAGATCTTCAACGAGGAGAACGCGACCAAGAGACCAGTGCAGAAGGTAACTCCGTCACGCATCAACTATCAGAACACGCCGATTATCAACGGTAGCAATAACGAATACAACAATAAGAACGGGAAATACCTCGAGCAGCCGTATAAGAAGCCTAATTCGCCAATCAAAACGTCTTCGAGCATTTTATCCTCCAACACCAGTCCAGGACACACGCCTAGGCTAGTCAAAACCGCCGTTGGTTACGTGGAAGGTAAAAAGATAAGAGAAACGCGGGGCGAAGGCGACGATTATCCTTTTGTTGCGATTAAACGCTACGTGAATGATGTCTGTTAGGCAACAAGAGTCCCAGCAGGAACGGCGGGAGTCCAAAGTCTCCTCGATCGGTGACATGGAACAGCAACGTGCCAGAGAAATATTCCTTTACCATGAGAAGGGAGTTCGAACGTGCCAAGGAGGAAGCTGACCTGATCGAACAATTACGAAACGTGGGTATCGGAGAGAACGAAAGAATCCACTTTCGCTCGTTAACCACCGGTTAATAACGAAGAGATAGCTAAAGTTTGAGTTTGCTTTTAGCACATCGAGACGCGGCTGAAGATGGCTCTGCCGGAAGACCTTGCCCCGGCGCTAACGGACGGAGTTGTACTTTGTCACTTGGCAAATCACGTAAGACCTCGATCGGTTGCCAGTATCCACGTTCCTTCACCAGCTGTGGCAAGTATTCTTGGCTACCTAATCGAGGTGACCGTCTCCCAGCGATCAAAGTATAACGATTTATATTCCGATTTACAGCCCAAGCTGACAATGGCGAGATGCAGGCGTAACGTCGACAATTTCCTCGAAGCTTGTCGGAAGATTGGCGTCGATGAGGTAAGCTATACTCGCTCGATACCTGTTATTATTCCATCTCTCTCCCTCTATCTTTCTCTCTCTCTCACTCTCTCTCTTTCTCTCTTGAGAGAGTTTTCGTGCTTTGTCTCTCGCTAATGGTCCCGCGGCATGTATAACGCACGTTGAACAAAGCGTACGCTTCTACGTGGAAGGAAATCATCTTTTTGTTTCCCTCTTTTCGTTACTGGACGTACTTTTCCGTGACGACCGTACTCGACACGCCCTGCGAACACGTTCGTGTCTCTTTATCGTGAAAGCACGGTGGATATATACGCCACGAGGGAAACCTGAAACGACTCGAGTGCAAAAATCGAAAGACAATCCGTGCTATGGTCGATCGGAATGCCTGTTGGCAAGGGTCGTAAGCTAACGCTTCGACAACAGCCCGGTACGTTTGTCCATGTTATTTCCAACAACTACTAGTCAGTCCCCGATTTTTATTCAGTCGCGAGGGTATGCGATTCGCCTTTTTTCAAAACCTTTCTCGCTCCGAAAAGAATGAAAAAGAGACGAAAAGAAAGGAACGGAAAAGGAAAAGCAGAAGAGAAGAAACGCAAGGATCGGAGGAAGGAAGCGGAGAGAAGCCGAGAAAGAAGCTTTAGTTGCATGCGCCTAGACTCGTATTCGCTTTTGTGTCGCTGGTCGCTTCGTCGGAGAACGCTTCGAACGCGTCTCGTCCTGGCGTCTTCACTTCTCGACGTTCTCCTCTGCGATTTAACGTTAATCACGTCTCTCTTTGAGTACTGTCTCGCTGTTCAAAGCCTTAGCTACTCGTATTCGTATCCTTTCGAGGTAGTAGGAACCAGAATTGGGTACGCCCGACACATCGGGTTTTAACAATCGATACCCAAGTCTGGCATCGTGCGTTTGACTTTCTCGATGAAGCACCTAAATCGAACGATTTTCGTGCAACTTTCAAATCCGCAAAAGAAATATCGAAGCTCTCTCGCGGGGAAGGTTGGTCGGAACGGTCGATTTCGAGGAGGGTGTCGCCTCGAAGAAGTAAGAGCGATACGAAAGAGCAGGGTTCTTTAAATGTTGCAAAAAAGAAAGCGATGGAAAACGACCAGCAGCGACGTAGTAGAGACTGGGACTGAGTAGTATCGTTGTTGGTGTTGCAGGAGGTGTTAATGGACGCGGACGCACTCATGGACGTGGGTTACATGGACGCGTACGGGCTGGAGGCTCTGGCGCGTCTCGTCTCCGCTCTTCTCCTTCTCCGCGACGGAGAGAAAGATACCGAAGAATCGGCCGCAGGTTCATCCCATACGATTCAGGATCGCGTTCTATCCGCGATGCTTTTCGCCACATTCCTCTCCACCCTCGTTCTGCTCTGCCTCTTCCCGATCCCTGACTAAAAGCGAGAAACGCAAAGAGCGACCAAGACGAGAACGCCAGAGTGCAAAACGACGGAACGAACCACGCTCGCAAGAGAAAAGCACAATCGAAGATTACTCTGGGATTACTGCGATATATCGGAAACGCGTCGCGACGCGACACGCCGCGGTGCAGCCACTCCTCCGGGTCAACGCTTTCTTCTACTTTCCTCATTAACCTTTCGCCGATAATTTCTCGATTCGTCGAGCCATCGAGTCGCCCGATCGAACTGCACGCCGCTCACCACAATCTCTTCTGCCCCACTTAGTACTCCTAGGGCGGCACGATATTTTTATCGTTTTTTCTCCTCTTTTTTTTACCCCCGTTTCGCGTTCTTTGTACCTCGTTTGCTTTGCCGGGCGAAGAACGGGGTCGAGTGTCGCGCAGAGTACTCGCGCCCTTCCCACGTGCACGCTAATTGCGAGCGTATTTCAACCACGATACGTACGATATCCGGGAAATCGTACGGAGGAGGCTATCGTTGTCAGAAGCGTCTCGTTATCCTGATTCGATGGAGTCTCGCGGACCTCTGATTTTCGTTCCTCTCTCTCCGATCCTCCGTTCAACGAATCGCTACCGAATCGAGGCAAACCTTTTGTCAAACGTTTCGCGAAGTTAACGATCGTTGGTCTGTTTAAGGAGCAGCTGACCGCTTGCGCTTGTATATTCGATTTTAATTTATTACCGACCGTGTCACGGCTCTAGCTTAAACAGGGTTGTTCGTTAGTTTGCCTCTATCGTTCTGGCTCCAGAGAGACGCCAATTTCGGAAATTTCGGGAATTTCGGCCGACTACTAGTAGCTATCGAATTAGTCCCCGAGTATCGAAAAGCGCTTTTGATCGTAAACACTTAGCCAGCCTAGTTGTAGAAGCCGCTATGTAGTGCGTAGGTTAATTAAGCGTTTCCGTTTCGGTATAAGGCCTTCGGCGAGGACTCGAAGGGACGCCGAAGGTGTCCGAGTTCTGGCCGTCGACCACGCGAACGTCTCGCGACGGATGCGAATGCGAAATCAAAGAGAGCGCAATCAAAGCTGCTAGAAACGCTCGCATATCAAATGGGATCGCCTGTGTATGTACCTTGAACGACGAATCGTTCGTTCGGATCGCCGGATCGTTGCGATCGGTGTAGGCTATCGTCGAGCAGGTTCTGTCGAGAAAATAGTATTTTGCTACGCGAAGGGGCGATGGTCGAATACGCTCGTTTGGAAAAGTATCTCGTCGGTCTCGATAGCTTTGGATGTTCGAACGATCTCTCTGGACGGCGGAATCGCGAGAAATCGCGAGAAATCATGCGAAATCATGCGAAATCGCGAGAAAAGGGAAGGAAAAGAAAGTTTTCTCCGGCACACGGTGTCTAGGAACGCGTACGACGATGGCGGAGTTCGATGAGATGAAAGAGGAAAGAACCTTCGTGTATACCTCGAATGGTAGTATTTTTTTATTGTTCGACCAATATAAATCGCCTACGGCTCTTTCAGGATTGATGGGTCTGTGATAGGTAGCCTTCGAGTACTACAGGATTCGCGACAAGGTGCTAGAAATCCGTTTCAGTTGAAAGATTTCCTATTTTGGTACGTAGGTTTAACGCACATTCGAAATCGAAAGGAATTCTCATTCGATCTTGTTTTATTGTTTTACGAGCAGTATTGCGTCCCTCCCTCACGAGATCGCGGCAACGATAAATTTTCTTTTCTCTCTCTCTCCCCCATCTACCCCCTCCCTGCCCCCCTCGACTCTTGTTCTCTTTTCTCTTGGTCGAGACGAGAAACCTTTTCGTTGGGAGCGGAACGTCAAAGCGAGAGCACTCACACCTCACCGACCAAGCAATTCGGTCATAGCCTAAGATAATCTCCATATTTTCGTATAAACCAGTTTAACGAGGAAACAAAAAACGTAGCGGACGTACGACATGTATATCGTTATACACGCGTCTAACTTATTCTCTCTCTACATACATATATATATACATATTCGTATGATAAGGAATATATCGCGTATAATTAAGGAATTTGCGGAGGAACGGGTCGCTCAGATCGAGTCTTCGAATCGCGGCAGATCGTTGCTTCCGGTTGTTGCTCCATGGACACGCGTTAAATATTGAAAAATATTATTTCGCAGCAGCGTAGTGCCAAACGCGTGGAACGGTCGGACCGCGCATGCGCCGCGACTCTGTTTCTCCAACACGCTTTCGCGTCGCTGCTATTGCGTCGAACCAAACGGTCGAGTAAAAACACGCGTATTCGACGTATCGACGCTATCCCGAATCGATCAAGAACGCACAAAGGAATTTCTAACGAAAATACAATGGCTATTACGGTCTATTACGGTCTACAAGCAGAATCGTAGGAATATATGTTTGTTTCTCTTTTTTTTTTACGTTTTGAGGTTATGTCGAGATTCGTCTTACACGAAAAATCTATACTTCGAACTAACTGATCGTAGACGCGCGTGTTTGCGGGATAACTGTATGACGCAACGACACCGCAGTTGCTATATTCTGCAACTGTGCCAACGTATATAATTCACGAGAATGTAAGGCGAGCTGAATCTTCCAGAATATTTCCGTTACTTTGACCGTCAAGTTCCATTTCGTTTCTTCATTCGTGCAGCTTGCATCGATCGGCGGCAGAACGTTTACGAATTTCTAGTCCTTGGTATTACTTCTTAATCGTTGGTTATCTTCGGTTCTAGTCAGTACGACTCGTTATGTTTTCCTTTCGTTTGCCCCTAAGTTATAACGTTTCGTAATCGCACAGTGACTTAATTCGTTACTTAATTTTCTTTGTTCCTTCCGTCTCTTCCACTCCTCTTCCGGTCAATTTCGTCGTCAATCACCGGCTACCTGAACGTTAATCGTCTATGAAGCCTGAATCAGTTTCGAAATGGATCCAAAGATCTCATTCCTCGGAAACAGAAATCGTTTCGATGAAACTAACCTAACGAAGGGTCGTATTGTTCTACGGCGACGAACGTATCAGTATTATTTCTTCGTTACGATCGGACGAGACGTAATTGCATCGAATTTAAACGCAACCGTAAGACTGGTTATTTCGCTTTAGTTTACCGACTGTTCTATACAACGTTTCCCGTGCTCTGCCGCAGCGGTTTCTTTTTTTTTCGTTTTTTTTTTCTTCCCCCTTTACGATTAGTTGTCGCTTCCGCAAGAGGCTGCGTTCTTTTATTTACTCGCAAACGGGCGAACGTAGAAAAAAAAAACGCGCGATAAGGAGACCGAACACGAAATCATTCCGTTGCATTAGCTTGTATAATTGTATAATTTTTGTAAAGAACAGAGAGAAAGAAAAAGAGAGCGTATATATATATGTATATATACATATATATATAGATAGATTATATTATATATATATATATTATTATATTATATTATATCATACTCTATTGTATGAACACAGATATATGGTACGTTGATGCTACTTTTCTCTTTGGTCGTTTTTTTGTTTTTCAAATTGTACTATGTAAGCTAACACGTCGCAGGTTACGAGCTTAAAAATTTCGATCGCTCTTCAAAACTCGGTGCTTCGTTTTTTATCTTGTTGGTTTTTAAGCTTAAGCTTTTTTCTATAATTATCGAAAAAGGGAAGGCCTCTATATTATTTAATTCATGTTCCTCCGAACGATCGTGTCCGTTCATCGAATCGAACCGGGCGAGCAATTCTTTCTCATGGTCGTTGTACGACATCTGTTGCAAACTGCCACAACCGATAGGCGGAATACGATCGTTTTCTCTCTGTCTCTCTCTCTATTTTCCGTCTTTGTACAATCGAATCCGGATCGCCGCCACATTCGCCGAACGACTTTACGAGCACTCGGCGATGCGAGAACAGTCATCGAAAACAGCTATCGTTCGCCTATATATACTCTGTTCGATAACGACGATGCCTTCACACCGCGCGAACGGTGAATGTGGACGGCATGCCTCGTGCTTCATTTATATATACCACACGCACAAAGATAATACGGTTATACTGCCGGAGCGAAGTCAAGTCGATTCGACCGATTATGGGCCGCAATCGAATATCGTCCGTTCGACGCTGTCGCGAGAAATTTTTGCACGAGTTCAGGCTTCACTCGATTCCCCATTTGGAAGTTATTTTGGCGCGAATATCATCGATGCTGCGCGCGCACACTCGTGCAAGTTCGACTCGTGGCCGTCCGATGGCGCCACTGTCGCTCGAGCGCGAGCTGTGCGCGCAACATTGCGTCACGTGGTTCGTAGTTCGCGCGGCATATTGCGTCATTTGTTTCGCAGTTTGCGCGCGTTCCAGAGAACAATCGTTGGGAATCTCTTTGTCTGGCTACTCGAACGACAGTGCTATCACGATATTCGATTCTACTTTCGAGAGACGTACTCTGTAACATCGATTGTACGACTACCATAACGATTGTAATACTATTTCCACTGATAATAAAATATTCTTTTGGTATAACTGCTTCAGCAACGTCGACGAGCGGTCGTCACCTGTAATTATATCCCGTCGCGTCGATGTAACACCCACCCCCCGGTAAACTCGGATTAATGAAGCACGCACGCGTGTTTGTTATTTTCAGAACCTCGTGTGCTGTGCTAGCGACGTACTGGAAGGAGGTCGCGGAGTGGTTCGCGTGGCTGTCACCGTCTCGGAGTTGCTCAGGTTCCATCAGTCACGCTCGCCGTTGCAGACCGCCTCATCGTCAAACGTGCCGAACCACGTGTCTGCTTAGCGCCAGACGATATAATTCTCGATAAAACGCTCGTCGGCCACGAAGGAAAC
>NIJG01000112.1:3716632-3757403 GCA_002201625.1 Euglossa dilemma
AAAAAAAAAAAAAAAAGAAAACCGACGAAGCGCAACGCTTCTCGGTTCAACGATCGATCGATGCCATATAGGGAATCGATAGTCTCTAGACTTTTATACTCATCGTTGTACGCGTCGGGCAATCGCGTTGCCTGATCGCTCAAGGCGATTTTCAAATCAAAAAAAGAAGAAAAAAGAAAAAAAAAAGATGGAAGAAAAGATATGCGACGCGGCATTAAAACATTGAACGTAACGTTAGACCGCGATCAATTATAACGCTCGATTATAGCTATACGAAACTTTTATATCGGAAAGACAAAACGTATCTTTGTACGAGAAAACACAGTAGCCGAAGTTAGGATAAAATCGTAACCGAGTTTTACAAGAAAAAGGTTAGGCTACGACGCGCGAATGTAACAGTCATATAGAGGGTTAGTAAATATCGGAGACATTTTCTCGGGCTGAATTTCACGAGACCTCGATGCAATGAAAAAAGTTCCTAGGCGCGTGTGACTTTATATTTCGTAGGTATTACGCGTTATATAGATATATAGATATATTATATATCCAAGCATTATCTCGACCAAGATAATTGTTTTGAGTGATTATGAGAAAACGAATCGTAACACAAACTTTTTTCGTTGTTCTACCGTTCAACTTTAATCCCAATAAAATGTCTTCTATATCTATTAACTACCTGTATATCCGTGCTTTCTACTAGATGGTAATTGCGAGGCATTTCGATATCGTAACGTGGAACAATAATCGATCGATCAAATCAAAACACGATACGAGGAACGATAACGCGATTTTGTACTCGATCAAAACGAACCCATTGAAATTCTATCGTTATTCGAATTAATCCTGCAGTTAATCCAAATAATTATATTCCGCGATCGGAGCATGCAGACGACGAATTCGCGTAGCTTAAAGCGAAGTTAAGTCGATATAATTTTGCGCGAATGATTTCGATCGGAGAGATCCGATGGACGTTGTTTGTCGTAGGGCATTTGGTTCGTTTGTTCCGCGATACCTTAGCGATTTCGTTAATCTCCGAGCAAAGTACCAGCAAGCTGGACTTTTCGTCACCTTTTAGCCTAGAAAAGATGCACGCGTGATCTACTGCGGATGAAGTAGGTCTCTGCGCGAGTAAATGGTAAGTTAGTTAGGACGTTTTCAATACCACCGACGATCGATAACGAGCTCGGTCGATCGATCGATCTCGATTGTTCGCGGCGGCTTTTTAACCAGGTCGTCGTTGTATCGCATATTATTATTCGTACGTTTACGTAAAATTAAGGCCTAGGTGTTCACGGCAACGTGTACCGCTAGCGTTGCATAAATTTCCTCTCGTTTCGCGCTGTTTGCGGCATTGATCGATTTTTCTCTTATTTCGCTATTTCTCTCTTTTTTTTTTTTTTATATACAACTTCGACGCATGTTCGACATCGCGTTTGCGTATCGGAGTAACGATTCCGTGTACCATCGGGATTCGGTAATAATTCCTGAAACGATGAAACCCCGTTAGGTGCTAAGCGTAATATCGTTAGTGGTAATTTGCTGTATCGTCGCGAGACTCGTTTCGCGTACTTTCATTTCATTTTTTCTCCGTTTCGTTTGGTCGAAGAGCGATCGCGTGAAAGAAGGAGCACGAAGGATCTCATGTAACGCGATCGGTGAGGAGTCGAGAGACTCGGAGGTCTCGTATCTCGTCGGGGTGTTGCGACGCGCGCGAACGATCCCGAGCTGACCGGCGAGACGCCCACCGTCGAACATTGTACCGTGTATTCGTATTTATTGTGCCAAAGATATACATTAATTTCTCCTCTCTCTCTCTCTCTATCTCTCTCTATTTCTCATGGAGGACGAATCTTTGCAGGTAAGCGACCGGCAATCTGTTATCGTAGTCCGGAAGAAGGAAGGAACGACACCGGCGGCGAAAGGTGGAACCCTCTGCGAGGAGGTTTCGAGGAGGTTTCGAAGCGGAGGACGGCGCGACGATCGCGTCCCGTTCTCCTCTTCGTTCTTCATCTCTCGATCGAACCTCCGTATCCCCTGCGTGCACTTTCGAGCGGGATAGACGCGATTCGTTCTCGTCTTTCGAAACTCGTACGCTCGAGCGCGGCTGCGTCATCGTGCCAGTACGAAAACTATCCACTTGTCTTCTTTCGTTTTTCTCCCCTTCTCCTCTCTCTCTCTCTCTCTCTCTCCCAGTCTCTGGTTCCCTGCCACGATTATACCGTTACGTTTAATTCGTTCGACCAGCACACACTGACACGCTCAGACACACAGATACAGACACGCATACACGTTTCTCCGCTGGTTTTGTAGGTATACGCGAATTCGCGGAGCGACGCGTCGCCGCGGAATGGTCTGGTTGGATGGAAAGGCAGGAAAGTGACGAAAGGAAGGAAAAAAGCAGGAAAAAGGCAGGAAAGGCGAACGCGGCGCTGCAGCGACCGGCCATTGCTTGGAACGTGTGGATCGACTGGCCGCCGCTGACCGACAGTATTACCGATCGACCCACCGACAGATGACAGAACTAACAAAATTACGCGGACCCACCGCTGAGCGCGATCGTCGCGTTTTCAGCCAGTCGATCGATTCGTGCCAAACACCCGGCCGTTCGACTCATACCTAAACACACCGCACGTAATATATTTAAAGATTAACGGATACAGTGTATAAAAATAAATCGCAAAAGTCTACGTATAGATGGTTGGCCGTTTTTCTTCCGCTCTCCGGGAAACCCAATCCCCTTGGCTGGCCAGAGATCGAACGAACGAATAACCGTCCGCTCGGCTCCGCCAGCCACCCCATTATCGAGACGTCGCGGCGGTGCCAACTACGCGGCGAGAGAAGCGAAGAGAGGAGAGGAGAGGAGGAGAGGAAGGGAGGCAGAAGGGCGGAAGATAAGAGAGAGGAGGTTATTCGGTCGGTGGAAGCGGCGAAACGTCGGGAAACGACGTGGGTGGACCACGGTAGGCGGAGTTGAGGCCCGGAGGAAACTCCATTTTGTTCGAGGAGGGCGGTCTCGGTGTTCCACCTTCCCCTCTACCAGGTGGTACCACCTTGGCACACGATCGACCTCCTCGAGGTGGAGGGAACTCGGAGGCGAACATTGCCGAACAGGAGTTCGCGATACGCGTGTGCTCGCTGCTGACCGGTTCTGCTTCTCTCGTCTCTGCGCTCGTCGCGTGGCTCCGCTCGCTGCGTGCAATCACGCGCTCGCCACGCTCTCTCTCGCCTCGCCTCGCCTCTTCCCCTTCGCCCTCCGTCAACTGTCATCTGTCAACCGTTCTTCTCCGAGTTTCACCGCCATCCTTCCTTCCGTCGGCCATCCATCACCCGCCAAGCGCCATCGCGAGATTCCTCCGACAGGTGGATCGCCGATCGCGTCGCGCCGCGGTCCCGAGTGACGTTCGTCCGAGGAATCGTCCAAGGAATCGTCCAACGATCGGTAAGGAAAATCGGTAAGAGATCGAGTAAGGAAATCGGCAAGGAAATCGGCAAGGAAATCGGCAAGGGGATCGGTAAGAAATCGGGAGAAAGGGAGGAGGTGCAGTGTTGTCGATCGGAGGAATGATCGATGATCGGGCCGTGGATACGGCCGGTTTACGGGAGAAGAGCGAATCGGATAAATAGACCGGCGCGGCGACGGGGACACCAGCGGAGAGATAAACAGACCGGGAGAAAGGTCGAACAGGATCAACACACAGGAGGAACCACAACGAAGAAGGCTGGACGAGTGGAGACGCGATCGGATCGGATTGATCGAGAGCTGATCGAGAGACCCGATCGACCGACGGTCGGGCCAATTCACGGACAGATATGAGATTTCCGGTGTAACTCGGTGGCATTAGATACCGGTCGATCGACACCGGATAACGATTCGGAATTTCATTATAGGAGACGATAAGAGGAGCACGAGGGCGGTCGTTATCGCTCGACGACGGCGAGATAGAGGCTGGAGATTAGAAGCGGCGACCGATGCGAGAGAAAAAAAGAACGTAATGCGTCGCGTTTCTCGATCGAAGATCGGTTGACCGCGCGCGACAGCGTCGAACCTCCGCGACGACGTTCGCCACGAGTCGGCGACCGACGCCGCTCTTGCTTCGCTTTCCATTCGTTCGCTCCTCCGTGGACCAAGAGCACAACGGCAAACCGGGCTACGTGACCGGATGAGTCCACGATCCGTCGATCGATCCAACGTCCACGCGGTTGTAGACGAGGTCCTAGACGAGGTCCTAGACGAGGACACGGACGATAGGATCGGCCGCGTAAGATGCGGACCGGTGAAAAGGAGAGAACAAGTGCTACAGAGGTGCTACACGCCGTGAGAGGACGTTGATACATGTCTCCATTCTTCCCTTCTTCTTCGCTACGCTCCGACCAGTGAAACATCGTGCTGGACAACGATGGATCTCAGCACGACCCCTAGGAGAGTGGCCGAGGGCGACCTTCAGAAGACCAGAGTCGCCAAGAGCGTCTTCAGCATCCGGAGCTTGGTCGACGTCGAGGAAGCCGAGCTACCCGCTGCCGAGGATGCGGACAAGACGCAAAGTGAGTCCCTTCACCGACCCTTTTCTATTTATTTTCTATTTTCTTTCCATTTTGTTTCCCTTTTTTTTCCCCCCTTTCCGCGTGACGCTTCATTCTGGCTCGTCGTATTTACTATTCGTTCCGCGATTCATCGGATATAGTACGCGATAGTACACAGACTAGGTGGTAGCCGCGACCGTGTCGATCGGTTGTAAACACGGCCGAGGATGGTCGTTGGGCCCTCATTGATGGCTGGTCGGTGCGCGTCGCGGTTCCCGGCGTCGTCGGGAATACCGAGGCGTCGCGCGGTGTGTCCTGGACGGGCGCAGGGTTTCCCTCGGCGACTCGGGGGGCACCGTCGAAAACAGGGGTCGGGAGGAGATCGAAAAGAGACGACGNGCTGCCGAGGATGCGGACAAGACGCAAAGTGAGTCCCTTCACCGACCCTTTTCTATTTATTTTCTATTTTCTTTCCATTTTGTTTCCCTTTTTTTCCCCCTTTCCGCGTGACGCTTCATTCTGGCTCGTCGTATTTACTATTCGTTCCGCGATTCATCGGACATTCCACGACCGAGAGAAATGCTCGTTGAAGCGGAGTTTTTGCCGGTGACCGCCTTTTGTGCTCGCTGCTTGCCCGGGAACAACCAGTCCTTGTACAGCAATCGAGTCAATTAAGGCTCACTTATACTCGGTAAATTGCGATAAGACGACGATTAAGTTGAAATTAGTTCCCTGCCCCCCTGGGGACCGGCAAAAAGTGTATCAATGTCGTTATTGCCGACACGTATCGAAGGTAAATTAATACCCGTTTCCGACCGCTCCAATTAAACGTTACACGAAACCAGCTGGCTTTCTTTGCCCGGACGATGGATCGGCGGCCGCTCGCAGCAGTCGCACGGGGACCAAAGGCCCCGGACTTGGCCTATCGGACCTCTTTCTAGATGCTTCCGCGAGATTTCGGGAGGAAAAATCGGCGAAAACGCGGTTCGACGTTCATGCTCGTGTTCGCGTGTTATCGGGAATCAGGCGAGACGAGTTTCGCGAGATTTATGCAGGAGACGGGAAGAGGGTTGTTGGCGAGATGGAAATTTGGAAGGAGGTTGATTAAGTAGACGCGTGTATCGATACGGAAAGTGTCCGAGGCGATAGCAGCACTCTGCTCTCGAGAGCGGACGAGATTCGAGCACTCGAGATTTACGCGAGATTAATCGACCAGATTTCCGGATGGTCTCTGCGAGTTTCTTCGACGAATCTCCACGCTTTTCAACGTTTTTATTTCCGGATGCGAAATTTATCTCGAATCGGATCCAAAAGCGGCCATAATCGTAAGATTCGAGGAGTCTGTTCTGGAGATTTACGCGAGATTAATCGAGCAGATTTCCGGATGGTCTCTGCGAGTTTCCTCGACGAATCTCGACGCGTCCTGGCGTTTTTATTTCCGGACGCGAAATTTATCTCGAATCGGATCTAAAAAATGGCCAGAATGACGGGAATCGAGGCGTCTGTTCTCGAGATTTACGCGAGATCTATGCGAGATCTATAAAAGTAATCGGTACTATTCGATCTAGGAGAGAGTTTGGTATCGGAAAATCGGGTCTGGACAAACCCGTTCGTTAAACCTCGAGACTTATGTACCCTTAAGACCTACGCGAGACTCGTTTCAGCGCTCGAGTTGGAGTAAAATCGACCGCGATCCGATTCCCGAACGTCCAAGGATAAGAAATATTCCCGCTTGTCTTCGGGAGATCTACGAGAGGTCTGCGTAAGTAACGAAAATACCGTAGTATCGATTTTCGCGATAGAAAATCGTTCGAGAATCGATTTTCAAACGACGCGAAGACCCATTCCTCGCGATATCCAACTGTCCAACTTATCCGCTCCGAAGACCCACGCGAAACCTGTCTAAAGCAACGGTAACAATGGAAAATTGTTCGTCAACCGATTTTCAAACGTTACGAAAATTTACGGAACCTCGAAACCCACGCGTGAGCTGTGTAAATATTCGAACGCGATTTAAAACGCGTGTTAAACATTGGAAACCGTTCGTGAACCGATTTTCAAACGTCGTGAAAATCCATTCGTCCCGATATTACATATTCTGACCTGAAATTCATATAGACACACGAAGCCGATATAAAAGACACGTTCGCGATGGAAAATCGTTCGCGTACCGATCTTCTGATATCGCCAAAATCTGTTCGTCCGGATATTAAATATTCCAATCCACGTAAAACGTGTATAACTATCCAAATCCGACCTGAAACGCGTCTTAAATATGAAAAATCGTTGTCAAACCGATTTGCCGGCATCGCGAAGACCGATTCGTCTCGATATTAAATGTTCTATTCTACGTAAAACATGTATAACTATCCGAATCCGATCTGAAACGCGTCTTAAACGTAAAAATCGTTGTGAAACCGATAACCAGATACCGCAAAGCCGATTCGTCGCGATATTAAACATTCCAATCTACGTAAAACATATAACTATCCGAATCCGATCTGAAACGCGTCTTAAACGCGAAAAATCGTTGTGAAACCGATAACTAAACATCTCGAAGGCCGATTCGTCCCGATATCGAGCGTTCGAACCCGTCTGCTGGTGATATCCTTGTAATACCCGTGTAACCACCCGAATCGGATGTAAAACGCGCGTTAACGAGGGAAAATGGTTGGCTAGCCGATTTGGAAAGGCCGCGGAACCGCGTCGACCGCGTACACTCCGCCGGGGCAAGTTCCTAGCTGGTCGATATGCAAAACAGCCGACGACCGCGATAACTCGCGTTACTCGACTTTCCTCTCTCGGAAAATAAATAGCAAATTACCATTTAACCGTTGCCGATAAACCGAAACGAGCTCGCGCGATAACGGAATCTCATTCCGCGGGCGCACCGTATCGCTTCGTTATCGGGTAATTAACAAGATAGCGCGCCGATTAACAAATTACGAACGCGGGGTCGTCGACGAGACCGGTGTTCGCTCTGCCAACCGTCCGCCAGCTATTACCCAACGCCTGTCCTTGCTGATCAATGATCCTCTGTAACGTAAACAGTCCCCACCCCTCGCCTGGCCACCGTTATTTACCTTCTCACTAAACTATGCACCGAAATAATCCTTCTTTCCTCTTTCTCCTTCACCTTCCGACCCTCATTCGTGCGATCGACATCTAATTTCGCTAACAATCTCTCTAACGATGTTAATCGTCTTCTCGTTTTTGCAATTTCTCGGTTACTCTTCACCCGATCGTTCCCTTATTCTTCTTGTTCAGAGGTTTAGCGAAGTAAAACGTAAGCGATGGAAGAAAACGATATTTATCGTACGAGAGTAGAGTTTAGATCGAATTTGAGCCACGCAGGTGAAAAAATCACGCGATTTCCATGTAATTTCGCTAACAACGTCTCTAACAATGTTAGTCGTCTCCTCTTTTCTCAATTTCTCGGTTTCTCCAAATTTCACCCGATCGTTCCTTTATTCTCCTTGTTCAGAGGTTTAGCGAAGTAAAGCGTAAGCGATGGAAGAATACGATTTTTATCTTTTAATTGAATTCGAGCCACGCAGGTGAAGAAACGTCTGCAAAACACGGCGACAAACGAAGAAGACATAAACGATAGGGATCGTTTTCACGTCGTTAATTTAGTAGAGTTTAATTTTAAGCGATACTATAACTTTTCCAAATTTTTCAAACGTTCCCGAACCACCATCTCGCGGTCTTTTAAATCGCTCGCTCGCCGTGCGAGTGATAATCGAACTGTCCACGGACTAATTCGTGGACGTATTTCGTTCTTTCACGAAGAGAGAGAGAAAGAGAGAGAGAATGGAGAAAGCGGGTTGGAATTTTTGGCTAGAATTCGTTACGAAATCGGCCGACAAGGGGATACGAAACTGCGTTTCAGCGGAATTCTCTAGACCTGAAAATCCTGATTTCAAGGAAAGCGTACGCAAAGCAGATTTTCGAGGTAGAGCACAGCGAAATGCGTGCAGCGGTCGAATACTTTCGCCAGCTACTGTACGTGTCAGTGATTATGAAAGTAGTCCGGGTTAAAAATTCTGGGAAAATCGTTCGTTTTCGGCTGCGTTCGTTTAGGCTGGCGATAAATCGAATTTCGGGGCATTTACCGGGAGTAATTTCATTAAACTCTTCGACCTGATCGAGATCGTTTGCCAAGGAGACGTGGAACCGTTCAGGGTGGTTTCGGTTAGAAGACGCAGGTATAGGCGAGAAACGTGCAGAGTTGGAGGTTCCAGATGCCGGTATTTCGAAGAAAATAGATGGACTGGTTAAGAAAATACAGGTACTTGCGTATTCGAGCCTCGGGCGTGCATCGAAACGAGTATGACAGAGTGGAAAATTAATGGAATTAACAGTTGCATAATATGGAGGATTTATATCAATGTAAACAGGTATAAATATCCCGCGTTACGTAACAGTCCGGTGTAATTTATGAATGCCGTTACCATCCAAACTGCTTTATTACTTTACATATTTATCAAATTTCACGTATTTATCGAATTTACACGCGACGAACGCCCTAATGGATGGGACGCTCGACGCAAACAGAGATAAACCCACTCGGTTTATGTAACTTTACGCCAATTTTCTCCTTTATATAGTTGTCGAATTTAACGAGGGCCATTACGGATATTAAAAATCCCGTAAACGCTAGGAACGAGAAAATTTCGACTCTGTTTCTACTTCGTTCGAGATGTAATCGCGAAAATTTCCACTACTCGCGCGAAAAGCGTCGAATGGAATTTTAGCTGCGCGAATTCAAAATTGTTTTCTGGAGTTTACCTTTTATTTAGGTATTAAAATTCACGAGGGGGTAGGATGGTTATCGCTCCGCGAGGGGTCGAAGAACGGTATCGCGGAAGTTGGCGTAGCGAGTGGGGTGCGTCGGTGGATAACCGGAAATGGTGGTCGAATAGTTGTCAGAGCCTCGCCAATGAGACTCTTCGAAGGGGGTAGTTCGCGGTCGATTGGCTCGGGTGCAGCGAGGGTCGTCACTCGTCGAGGGTTCTCCCCTTCGAATTCGACCACCCTTCGCGAAAGAAATGGCGGCTGGGGTGTCCTCGCGATTCCATCCCGTCCCTCCTTCCGCGTTTCCATCGCGTCGAGGTACGAAACGGTTCCATGGAGAAAAAATTCCGAATTACATTAGAATTTGGATCTTTTCGCGATTGCATTTCAGTCGTTGTTTATCTACGAGGAGACACGGAATAGTCCCGGTGATAGGTACGACAATCACACGATAATCAGGACTATGAGAATAACTTGGACTCCATCGTATCGATGTTTCTTATTCGCGTTGATTTACGGAATTGTCCTAGAGACGCCACCTGAGCGATTCCATCATATCCCCGATCTCTTTGATAGGTACGATAAAGTCATTCTGGATACCATCCATGTCTAAGTTCGAAAAAGTCCTGATTACGGTTGTTGCAAAGATTAGAAAGTTTAGAGGGCGGCTCCCAGCTAGATAACTCCACGATTTCAAGCCATTCTTCTCCTCTACTCACAAAAAAACACAGAACGATTCCAAAGATTATTACAAAGTTTAGGAGGTTTGGAGACCGACCACAACCCGAATAACCCCCGCGATTCTATCGCATTCTCGTTATTCGTTCCCAAAGGGACAGAAAACGGTTCCAATGACAAACACGACAACGTCGCGTTAGTTACCATCCGCATCAATCCACAAAATGGCTCCGGCTACGTTTATTGTAAACTTTAGAAAGTTCGATAGACCGCTAAGACCCGGATAACCTGTGCGATTCGAAGCTATCCTGGTTCTCGACGCCGGTGACGGACGCCGCGAGGATAGGCAAGACGCCGAGGACGCGGAGGACGCCGAGGAGGGTAGGACGACGGGGATGGCATCGGGGAGCGGTAACAACGAGCGAGCTGATTGCGAAAAAGAAGGATACCCTCCTCTCAATAATGCGCGCCGGGAAAGTCATAAATAACCGGGGCCGGAGTTTTACGCGTGCGTACACGATAGAGCGCGCGGAACCCGGTGATTGGTCGGCTCGGTTGAGCCGCTAATTGTGTTTTATTAGCGCTCTCTTACCCCTCGCCGCGGAACATCCGCGATCCTCGCTAACTAACCTACGCCCATGTACTAACTATAAACGACATTGTTATTAAGAGTCCTTACACTGTATCTAAGGCCCACACAGCCGCTCGCGTGCTTATAAAACGCGTGGACAAGCCGCTCGCTACCTCTCCGTCGCCTCGTTAGGGGCTGTTAAATCCAGCTCCGAGAATCCGCGCGGAAACCTCGGGAATCCTTACTCGCGATCAACCCTCGTTGCTCTTCATTCTTCTCCGCTTTACTACCTTGCGAAAAAAACCCCGATTTTCCATCAACGCGCCGCGGTGGAACGAGAGCGTTGGTAAAAGGAGAATCGAGAGAGAAGGGCTCTTTGCTGATTTCCACCGCGTCTGCTTCGGGGTACGTTAGTAGGGGACCGAGGTTCTGAAAGGAAATTCCTAAAGAAAGAAGAAGAAGGAGGAATACTATCTTGCGAAAAAACCCCGATTTTCCATCAACGCGCCGAGATGGAACGGAGAATCGAAGGAGAGAGAGAAGGGCTCTCAACCGATTTCCACCGCGTCTCCTTCGGGGTACGCTAGTAGGTGGTTGAGGATCGGAAAGAGGATTCCGAAATAGAATAAAAAGAAGAAGAAGGAATACTATCGTGTGAAAAAAACCCCAATTTTCCGTCAACGCGCCGCGATGGAACGGAGAATGAAAGGAGAGAGAGAGAGAAGGGCGGAGAGGAGCTCTCTGCCGATTTCCACCGCGTCTCCTCCGGGGCACGCTAGTAGGGGGCCGAGGTTCTGAAAGAGGATTCCCAAAGAGAAGAAGAAGAAGCAGAAGAAGAAGAAGAAGGAAAGGAGAAGGAGCGTAAAAGGGGCGAGGGCAAGTCTTATTACGGCGAGCAGAGTCGGGCATGCCGGTGCAATCAAATAAATTAGCCGGAATTACGCGACTCGCGAACCGAGGCTAGTGTAGGCGCGCACCACTCGTCCTCGCGACCAATTAGCCGAGCTTTATCCCGCTCGAGAGCTCCGGGCATATTTCACCTGGGCCAGTTACCTATCGTTTTCCGAGAAATTCGTCGCTTCGCCTCGAAACCGGCGTTCGCTTCGTCACCGCGTCGCTTCCATTCCGGAGGGAACGGCGTTGAAATCTCCGTCGGAGATGCTGCGCGGATCCGCTTTGCTTCTCCGTAACTCGCGACGCGGATCGCGGCGGATGCCGAAGGGGTTAATCGACGCGGAGTCGATCGATTCTCCATCGCGGCCCATTAAACCGCGTTACTCGGCTAATACTGGATTGTAAAATAGAAGGAGCGGAAAGGAAAGGGGCGGAAGGGACAGAGAGGAGAGGCTTATCTATGGCGGAGCATCGATGTTCGCGCGGCTGGTAGGAGAGGAGGCCGCGATACGGTTTGGTCGGCGTAATAAGAGCGTCGTAATCGGGTAACGAGCCGCGATCCTCGTGGGAGCGAGGTTATGGCAGCGGCGGCCAGTCGCAGGTTCGGGAGTAATAACGGGAACGATATCGAGGAAGGAACGAGCGGCGAACGCGTCGCGAACCGAAACGGTTACCGCGTATTCTTGCGTGACGCGTTATTAGCCGATTGGCTCATTAATCGCTCCGTCGGCCCGAGACATCCGAACAACCTCCGCCTCTCTCCCCCTTTCCTCTCCCTTTCCTCTCCCTTTCCTCTCCCCGTCCATTTCGATACCGAGTAATTGCTAATCGCTAATTGCGAGCTCAAACACTCCATCCAATTAACCCTCCCACCGCGGGATTAGACTCGTTTCGCCGCGAGTCCGCCGCGCTCCACCCCTTTCGCCCTTTCGCCACCCTTCGCCACCCTTCGCCACCCCTCGGTTTAACCCAGACCCGGCCACCGGCTCCCGTGCCTCGTAAATTACCGACTTTTCCACCGTGACGAGTCCATTAGGCAATTCTCCACCCTCGCCTTCCACTTCTTCTTCTCTCTTCCTCCCGCGCCTCGGTTTTTCAAAGGAGGAACCAACGAGGGTCGGGAACCGCTTCGTGGTCCGGTTCCACGGAACTACGGCTCTCTTCGTATTTATTAGGATCACCTGTTAACTGGTGGTCGCCGGGGCTAATCGTTGGCCAAATACCGGGGCGTCATGTGCCGTGCGGCCCAGCCGAGGGTGCCTCTCTCTCTCTCTCTCTTTGCCTCTCTCTGCCTCCCCCGCTTCGTTATCCTCCTCCCGTTTCCATCGACCAACCTCCTCCTCTCCGCCTCGGCCGGATCGAACACGCGCAAACAGCCCCATATGCGCGCGGTGCGGCAGAAGGAGAGAAAGAGGCGGGCGACGGGGACGGGAAAGGTTTACGTACCCCTTTTCGATCAATTAGGGCTAATAAATGGCGTCCACGGTGGGGTCGTTGATGACGACGATGGGAGAAGGGAACGAAGAGAAGACGGGAAATATTATTCGAGCGGGCCGTCAGGTCTGTGGGTTTATGCTATTAAAAATGTAAATATCTGCCGGCGGCTCGTTATCGGATGTAAATATGGCGGCAGGCCGAAACGGCAGATGGGAGGGGTGAATTTCCAGCTCCTTTGTTTCGTTATTTATTGGAATGTGGGCCACGGCTGCAACAAACCCACGCTTATACAACCTCCATCCTCCGGACCAGGAACCGTACTCGTCTCTCGCCTTCGACCCTGCCTCCCGAACGTTTCAATCTATCCACTGGTACACCTTCCCTTCCCTTCCCTTCCGTTCACCGGCAATTAAATCCTCGGCCGATCTCCGGAATCCGCCGAATTCGATTCCAAGCGTCGTTCACCTCCGTTTCGACTCTTCCACGCGTCTCTGCACTTCGACGAGCCCTCGATTATTTTCCCGCGCATTTTCCACCTCCTTTTCGAACCGATCGTGTCGTCGAGCTTATTATCGTCACGATCGCGCAATTATATCCTCGGGCGATCCTCGGAATCCGCCAAATTCGATTTCAGGCGACGCTGAAACGGAGGAGCGTTTCACCGATACATCTCGACTCTTCGACGAGCCTTCCAAAGTTTTCTCCGCGTCTTTTCCACCTCCACCTCCTTTTCGAACCGATCGTGTTCGAGCTTTCATCATCGCGAGTAATCGAGCGATCGTCCGTCTCGATCGCGTAATTAAATCTTCGGATAATCTTAGGAATTCTTCGAATTCGATTCGAGTCTTCGCTCTCCTCCGTTTCGACTCTTTGACGTTCCTTTCAACGTTTTTCCCGCAACTTTTCCTCCTTTTCTTCGAACCGTTCGTCGTCCCCGAGCTTCGATCGTTGCGAACGATCGACTGGATCGCGTCGGGATGGAGGAAAGCTGGAATTCCGTCAATCGGTCCGAAGGGCACGACACCGGTCGCGTTCCCTCCCGCGCCTCGCGTCTCGAGCCGGCCAGTTTTGATATATGACTCAATAAAACGAGACCCAAGGCGGGTCCCGAGTAAATATCAAACGCGGAGTGTTCACCTCGTTAACTTGTTCCTCTCGCTCGCGGGGAACGCATCGACATCGGGGGAAGAAAAAGGAAATACAAACCGAGAGGGCTCGGGGAGAAAAAGGAGAAAAGCGAGATATTATAGGAACGCGCGGAGACACGCGCAGAGGTTCCGTTAATTAACCTAAAGGGCCCGGATGGCGAACGACCACGCGTTCCATAAAACTTTTATCGGCTTTTTTCAATTTTTCGCCAGGCCCGATTTAACGCGGACCTGAACGATCGTCTCTCGATACTCGCGTTATGTTCCGACGAGACTCGTTTCTCCCGGTTCGAGTTTCCTTCTTCCTCCCTTTCCTTCCAGTCGTTGCCGTGAGATCGAACGATAAATTACCGCGTCGGTCTTAACGGATCTCGACGCTGAAACGAAACGAGGGGTTAACCGCGTCGTTGGAACCTCGTCCGAACCGTCATGGTGCCCTCGAGTTCGCCAAGATAAGCTTAACGCGAAACTTTCCGAGCAAATCTTCTCATCGCGAATACCGATTATCGCCAAAGACGCTTTGCTTTAATCTCTCATTTATTTCCCTATTATTTTCATTCCGATTAATCCGACAAAGAGCAAGAAAGATATCTCGCAAAACGGATCACGGATGTCTCCATACTCTTGCAAACTCTTCTTAACGCGAAACTTTCCAGGGAAATCTTCTGATCGAGAATACCGATTATCGCCAAAGACGCTTTGCTTTAATCGCTCATTTATTTCCCTATTATTTTCATTCCGATTAATCCGACAAAGAGGAAGAAAAATGTCTCGCAAAACGGATCACAGATGTGTTCATACTCTTGCAAACTCTCGGCGAGCACGTGGGTACTCGCGAGCGGAATCGAGGCTGAGACGAGGCTAGAGCTCGAGGCTACCCCCGGAAAGGAACACCGCGAGAGCCAGCGTCGTTATCGGATCTAGTGGTAGTGGAGATTGTCGAGATTATCGGCAGGTGCGTGTGTTAATGACCGGTGAAATTACACCGGTAATTACGCGCGTCCTAAAAATAGCGGATAGGTCCGCCTGGAGAGATGGATGGCGGGAGATAGCGTGGAAAACGTGGTTTCGGGAAGGCGACATCGCGAGGCCAGTCGCGGGGCCCAGAGTCGGTGGGACCTGTCGCTTGGCGAGCCTCGCAAGAAGCAACGTTATATCGGTTTTTCATCTGGGGCAGCGGGGCTGTCCGGGGCGCCGGGTATCCCAGATTTCGTGGAGGAATTCTCGTTAATATTCCAGAGTCAATTAAAGAACACGGAAAGCGCGTGTCGATCGATTTTCTGGGGGCAGTTTTTTGCCGGCAGGCCGGACACGCTTCGGCAGACCGAAGAGATTGTGCTTCTTTTTCCGCGTTCGCGAGTCGAGGAATTGGACGGGCGCTCGTGGCGCGTCTGATCGCTTCTTTCCTTCGATTCAATCTCCTCTCATCTCCGGTTCGACGGGCACACTGTTTCCATTTTTTCCCGCCCTCTCTCTCTCTACGACTGGGATTTTTCTCATCTGGTCTGCTCTGGTCCCGGCCGGGGAAAAAAGGGCTTTTTTCGACTGGTCGTGCTTCACGGGGCACGCCGGAACGTATTCTGCCCGCTGTTCTGGGCCCCCCTCGTCCACACGGAGGGCACAGCGACAACGGCGACCACGGCGATGACTTCTTCGACTCCCGTCGTCGACCCATTAGACTCGCTTTACCGCGTAGATAAATTGAACCAAAGAAATATCCTAATTTATGGTCTCGGGAACGTAAGTGGTCGTTACCGCGATCTCGATAAGTCCGCTACAACGTTGCTGACATATGTTGTCCGAGTGGTCGGTTAATTCGTCCGGTATCTGATTGCGCATGAAACGAAACGCTCGGCTTTATCCGCCCGTCGCGATCGCCACGAACGAGTTTTCGTCGATCCGCTTCTTAATCTCCGCCGCTAATAGAGACGAGTCCCGATCGTCTTCCCCTCGCGCCGCCAGGCCTTCGATTTGTCCTTTGATCGCGGACAATAGCGGAGCGGAGTGGAGCGGAGCGGAGCAGGTGTCGGCCGGACGAAAGGCAGCGTAGCAAAACGCAATGCGCCGTTTTATCGGATCTCCGTTCTCCTGTTCGCCGCGCTGCCAATCTCCCTTCTCGTAGCCGCCGCTAACAGTTCTTTGTCGTCGTTCGTCACCGTGCTCGTCATTAGTTCCGCGCCACGAACGAACCCATCTACGCCCGTCTCTTTCCACCACCGACACGGACCACGAGCAACACCGACTCACCGAGAAGTCCTCGTTGCTCCGCAAACTTCGCCCTGACATCCAATTTTTCCTCTGCGACCTTTCCATCGTCAGGACAAGCTTTCCTCTTCTCCCTCGCGAGTCGCTTCGCGAGACCTTCCTCTTACTCCGGTCACTCGTCTCTCCTTCCAATCGTTTTGAGCGATTCGAGGAGCGAATGACGATTCCGAGAATCCATTAGGAAACACGAGTTTAACACGATCGTCGATTTGGAAGCGCACCGGCCCGACCCGACCGGCATGCCAGGAATACCGACCGCTCGTCGGTGGCAGGACAAGCATTCCTGGCGACGGTGGCCAGCGAGCAAAGTGTTTTCCGTAAATTCGGTTAAGATAGCAGGCCCACCACGAAGTCGTCCCGCTATTCAGGCCCGATAACGCCTCGCTCCGCCTCGCGCCACCCTCCCTCGTGCCATTTTACCCTCGCGAGAGTAANCCACCCTCCCTCGCGCCATTTTACCCTCGCGAGAGTAACGCGATCGAGTCCTCGCAGATCTTCCAAGTGTCGTAGAGATTTCCCAGAAATCGGGGAACTTTTGAAATCGTGGTACTCGCGACGAGTACGAACCATTTTCGTCGTGGTCGTCGTGGCGATCATCTGCGAACCCGCATTAAGCGTTCCAGGTTCACGTGACGTGGCAGAACGACTAGATACCATGGTCCTGATCGATTAAGAGTAGCTCCCTTACCTTCTTTTTCTCGAGTCTTTGCCGATCTTCCAAATCGCGACGATTTCGTAGAGATCCGAGAAATTTTGGAATTGTGGTACTTGCGACGAGTACGACCGATTGTCGTCGTCGTCGTTGTTGTCGTCGCGATCACCTGCAGACCCGCATTAAGCGTTCGAGGATCATATGGCGTGGCAGAGCCATTAGATACCACGGTCTTGATCGGTTAAGAGTAGCACCCTTTCCTTCTTTCTCTCGAGTCTTCGCCGATCTTTGAAATCGCGACGATTTCGCGAAGATCGGAGATCGGGAAACTTTTTGAATCGCGTTACTCGCGACGAGTACGACCGATCATAGTCATGGTCGTGGTCGCGATCACCTGCGGACCCGCATTAAGCGTTCGAGGGTCACGTGGCATGGCAGAGCCATTAGATGCCACGGTCCTGATCGGTTAAGAGTAGCCACCCTTTCCTTCTTTCTCTTCCTCTCTCCTTTCCCCTTCTTTTTTTCTTTCTCTCTCCGCCGAGGTATTCCGCTATCTACAGGACGGGTGCACGCACCAGCAATGAAGAGGCACTTACGATTAGGCCCCTCGAAGGTCCACTTACGCGATGGTCGACTAAAAGTTGGCGCTGCTCGTAAATCCAGCCGAACGCGAGCATTTCCCCGGAGAATTTTTCTGTCGGCCCGTCTAGACGGCCTCACGGCAGCCACGAGATAACCCGAATTCTTCTCCGCCCCGGCTCCTTTCCNCGGAGCGAAGGACGCGCGAGGATTCACCGTTCCTCCTCGCGCCATGTTGGTCGTGACAAAACAAACAAGGGTCGTTTACCTGCGAATTGGTCGCGAGGCCATTACGGCACTCCGGGCCGAAGACGGAAGGCTTGATTTATATTCATTTTAGCGGACAATCGCACTTGTCGGGAATCATGGATCACCGGTTGTTTGGCCCGTATATTAAGATTCCTAATGACGATATCGTGGAAGCCGGTTAATATGGCCGTGTCCCTGGCCACGGCAAGCCGCTTAATGGATTCTCAGAACTTAGCTCGCATGATTAATTTCGCATCGATGGACCGGCGAGAAATCGAGAAACCGACTGGTCTCTCCTCGCCGATCGTACCTTACACCCTTCCTCCTCGCCCTCCTCCTCTCGCTCGCCGACACCTTGTTAATATCGATCGCCGGCGATAAAGCCGATCTAAATCCCCGCGAGGCCGATAACTCGACTGGACGCGAGATAACGGGCCAATAATTCCTTCCGAGAGAGAGACCTCGCGATGATAATCTCCGCGACGACGGAACGCGCGGTCGCTGGAAACGAGAACGAAAAGGAAAACGAAGGAGAGAAGGGAGAGAGAAGAAGGGAGAGAAGGAGAGAAAAGGAGAAGAGGCAGACGTGGCTGAAGGGTAGGCACGGGTATCGCGTGCGGGATAATCAACGCCGGGCAACATTAATTATCGTTATCAGAGTCCTCGGTCTGAAGCGTCGAACAACGAGAGAACGCGAAGCGAGCGTGCGCGAGTCGGATAGAGCCCGTGTGAGTTACGCAGTCCCGAGGAAGGCTCAAAGGGACCGGCCACCCTTCCTCGCGTGGCTAATCCGATCGGTTCCCGCCAACCTCTGTACCTTCCTCGCCCTCGCGAATTTTAAACCGCAACTCCCTTCGAGTAATTACGATTCCCTATCGCCTCTCCGTCCACCTCCTCCTCCTCCACCACTTCTTTCTTATATCGCCTCGTCAACGAAAACCACCGAGAGGCACCACCGCCGCGAGCATTACCTTTCCGATTTCCGCAAATCTCCCGAGTTTTACGTAAGATCTCACTTCGCTTCGCTTCGAACGATTTCGTGTATCGCGACGGTCGATAACCGATCTCTGATCTCTCGATCGCCGCGGTATCGCGTCCACGATAAGTGTAAAACAAAACGCGTCGATTCGTGACTTCGTTTTAATTACGTCGATCCGAGTGTTCTTGTTCTCGCTCTCGTTGTTTTCGAGACTCGGATCGTCTCGATATCGAATCGGGGGTGTCCGAAACGGAAGAGGGTATGATGTCGAATCGTGGAAAAGACGAATCCGAGTTGCTTCGCGAATTTCGAACGAAAATTCTACCTTCTTGGATCCTTGACCGCCAATTATCCCGTCGCGTCGCGTTGTTCTCGTTTTCGTTGCTTCAGACACTCGAATCGTCCCGCTATCGAAACGGGGGTGTCTGAAACGCAGGAGGGTAAGATGTCGAACAGTGGAAAAGGCGAATTCGAGTCGTTTCACGAATCTCGAACGAGAATTTTACCTTAGCTCCTCGACCGTCAATTATCCCGTCGCGTCGCGTTGCCTCGCGGTACCGCGTTGGTACCGCCTGGAGGACAGCTGGAAGAAAAAGGGGTAAAATATTAAACAGCTAGGCGAATTTTTACGGAAACGGGCGGCGCGCGTTACACGGATAGACGTGACACGTACGAGGGGTTTACGAGTGTGTTCGCGGTGCAGGAATTTTCTTGCCGCAGAAGGTCGCGGTGCACGGAAACTAATTATCCCGAGCTGCGTGAATTTCGAAGGAAGGATGGAAAAACGGCGGTGATTCGTCGCGTTGATTAGACTCGTCCCGAGTAACTCGCGCGTCCAATAAAACGCTTGATCATCCTCGCGGCAACGACCCGCGGGTAATTCGCGCGTATTCCATTCGCTCGGCGAAAAACCGAAGAAAGAAAACGGGAAGAAAACGAAAGGAAAAGGAAAAGGAGAGGAGAAGGAAATTTTCCGGCGCGTTTTACGCGTTTCTCGCTGCGTCTCTCGGTCTCTCTTGGTTGCAACGCGCTAACGAATCGACTTCCTTCGAGTTCCTGCGTATTCCATTCGTTTGGCGAAAAACTAAGAGAAGAAAACCGAAAGAAAACGAAATTAAGAGGAAAAGGAGAGGAGACGGAAGTTTTCCAACGCGTTTTAGGCGTTTCTCGGTCTCTTTTATTAGCAACGAGCTAACAAATCGACTTCCTCGACTTCCTTCGACTTCTTTCGCGCTCTTGCGTATTCCATTCGCTTGGCGCAAAACCGAGGGAAGAAAACGGAAAGAAAACGAAAGGAAGAGGGAAAGGAAGTTTTCCGGCGCGTTTTCTGCTTCTCTCGGTCTCTCTCTGTCTTTCTAAGGAACAACGCGCTAACGAGTCGACTTCCTCCGACTTCCTGCGCGTTCCTAGAGATCGGAGATCTCCGTGAGAATCGGGTCGCGCTGGAAACGACGGCGGATGGGAAAAAGGAGTCGCGTGGACAACCGCGGGGCCATCGGGGGCCGATAATTGGTCGGGGTTGCGCGAACGTCGCCTTTGCCATCGATAAATCAGTTTGGCCACGCGGCGAGGTAAAAATGAGAGGTTTGCTCGCGGTGTGCGCGAACCAGCCGGGCCTTTTTGCCCGGCCAGCCCGCTACGTGACCATCGTCCCTCGGCGACTTTAACGAACGACACGCTGGCATCGGAGCATCGAGAATTCGGCCGGACGGATCAATTACCGGCAATTACTCCGGCAACCGATCGGCCATCGAATAGATATTCCAGAATTCCTGCGTTACGGGCTCGCATACCGTTGGACGTCGGGCCCGACCTGCAGACGCCGTCGCCTGCTCGCCGGCTCGCTTTTTCTCCCATCGCTGGCACGATAATTATCGCCGCCGATCTCCTGCCGGTCCCGTGCGGCGAATTTTCTCGTATTCGGGTCATACTTGCCGCGGATGAAAAACTCGCAGCGCGGCGAAACACCGGCGGAAAGGGGATGAACGCGCGATGGGCGTGTCGCCGGCCCTCGGGACGTTTTAATCGATCCTCCGGAAAGGAATAATTCCATCCGGTCCCGGAACCCTGCCTCGGCCGCGGCCAAAACGACCCAGACGACCGAACCCTCCGAGATTGAACGACCGAACGAAAGGGAAAACCAGTTGAAATTCGAGGCGAAGCCGCGAGACGCGAGAGAGGGTGAGAACGAGTTTAGGAAAAATCCACGCAGCATGGTAATTAACGGGGACGGTCCGAGGCAGGTGGTCTTCTGGTTGTCATTATCGCGACAGAGAAACTCCGGAGGAGGGGTAATAATCGGGGTGCAGGGTTCTATATGAAATTCCGCGAGATTCGTTATCAATGAGACGCGTTAAGGTTCGTGCGGTTTTCTAGTGGTGGTATCGCGAAAGCGGGCAGCAGCCTCGGTTACACGTGTTCCCGCGAAGCTGTAGATAATAACGTAAAAGGCCATGAAATACTCGGCGTTTCGATTAACGAAAGGCGTAGATAAAACGTGGTAGCTCGGTGAATGGGCGGAGCGGGCCCCGAGGGGCGCGTATATAAACGCGTGTAAATCGACGAATGCCCGGGCAAATCAAAGTGTCGCATAATTACGCCGATATACACGCCGGCTAATAATTAGAAAACGCGCGACCAAGAGGGAACGACGCGCAATTAGGAAGTATTACAAGTTTTACGAGTGCATATATAATTCAGATATTGCACGCCGAAACGAGCCGTTCAACCGCCATCTATTCCCTCCGCTTCGTTTTAACCGCGCCAGTCCAGCCCGGCCGACGGCCATTTTTTACCCGTCGCCCGCTGTATTTTCCGAATCGTCGCGTAAATACTAATGTATTTACGATCCCGAGTCGTAAGCGGATCCTCTTTTTTCCAGTTAACTTTATTACACAAGCGTCCGGAATCGCCTCGCCGGGGTATAATATAAGCCGAATGTTTTCGTATCTATTTTCCCCGAACGAACGAGTTAATTAAACTGCAGGAATACCGGGGCCTGCTCGTGAAACGTATGAAACGAGCGACAGCGGTGCCTAAAATCGATGAAAAATGGATCGATCGTATAACGCGAGGCCGGTACAGAGCCGAAACGGCTCCGACGACTCAATTATACCCCCCGGCCGGTGGGAAGGGATGAAAAAGCGGGGAGAAAATGCCGGCCGCGGTGGATCGTGTGACCGGCGATCGGTAAAGGACGAAACGCGAGCCGCGATAGACCGTGCCGAACCGTGGCAAATCTATTACCGTTGCGTGCCTCTCCCGATAGAATCCCACCCGAGCCTGACTCCGCCGACACCGACAATCCCGCTACCATTCCGCAAACTGCCACCCGAACGCTATCCGCCAACCATCTCTCCCGCTTTTGTCCTTCCTCTTCATCGATTCGCTAAACCGGCCGCACTTAACCTCGCTAATTCGCTATTACAGCGCCACCACCGCCGTCGCCGCGATTTGCCACCATTTCCCGCGATTTACCATGATTTACCATCGATCTCTCCCTCGTCGCTCCCATTTCTCGACGTCCACGCGAATCTTCCGACGGGCTTTTATGATTCTTCGAGGAAAGCTCGAGGAAGGTTCGAGGAAAGAATTTCTGGTCGGTGACGCAGCTACCGTGGACGATTAACGAAATAATTATCGATTCGCTAAATCGGCCGCACTTGATCTCGCTAATTCGCTATCACAGCGCCACGACTTGCGTCGCCGCAATTTGCCACGATTCTTTACGATTTGCCATCGATCTTTCCTTCGTCGCTCCCATTTTTCATCCTCTTCGCGAATCTCCCAACGACCCCTTGTAATTCTTCGAGGAAATCTCCAGGAAAGTATCGTTTACCATCGATCTTTCTCTCGTCGCTACCATTTTTCACCCTGCTCGCGAATCTTTCGACGAGCGTTTATAATTCTTCGAGGAAAGCTCGAGGAAATAATTTCTCGTCGGGAACGGCGACCACCGTGGGCGGAATTTGATTAACGAAATAATTCCGCGGAGCGTTCTTAGCGGATCGCGGGAAACGATACCCGTAGAGTCGAAGGGAGCCAACCCCGCGGTGTATATACCGAGTCGCGTGCTTTGTTTCGTTTCATTTAACGTCAATATAATGCCGCTTGGTACGATCCCATTGTGTGTTTTTCTAATGCACCCGGGGCACGAACGTCTCGCGGAAAAATGTCGATCGTTTTACGCGATAAAGCCGTTTAATGACCGACCGGCCGCGGGGAAATAAATTTAATCGTGCCGGTGAGAGCAATTAGAAATATCGTTATGAATCCCGGCGCGTTGCACGACCGCGAAACGAATTTACTATCTCTTGGACGATCGATCGATGAAAACGCGAGGCACGGCCTGGAATTCGAGGCCGATTCCGCGCGACTCTCACCCCGAGAGAGTCTTCTATCCCGCGACCAGTTTTCGAGACCGCCGGTTCCCTCTATTTACGACCGAACGGATACTCCGTGGAGGTTAGGTCGCGCCTCTCGGTCCTCCTCGTGACTCGCGCCGCGGCCC
Organism: Euglossa dilemma; assembly: GCA_002201625.1. Lineage (NCBI taxonomy): Eukaryota > Metazoa > Arthropoda > Insecta > Hymenoptera > Apidae > Euglossa > Euglossa dilemma. The sequence goes on from NIJG01000112.1 coordinate 3,739,913, forward strand.
GATACCGAACAACCGACGCGGAGAAACAGCACGGAAGAAGAGGAGTCGCGGGGGACTAGGCGGAGATAATGTCTCGAGACGGCGATATAATTCAATTCGCCGATCCTCGGCCGGCCGGACGGAGGTGGAGGGACGAACAACCGTCGGGGTATAAGGTATACGCGGCGGAACAAGTGGAGGCAAACGAGATCCGGTTAAATTTGAGTTTAGTAAGTTAGCGGAAAGTTGGCGGAACTCCGTGGTCCGTGACGCGGGGCGCCGAGGATAGGGAAGGCCGTGCTGCGCCGTGCACCGAGCACCGAGCAGTCCGCGATACCGTACACGCGGTGTAATTGCAATTAGCATATATCACATTGGCGTAGTTGGCCCGGGGAAGGAGAACGCACGCGAGCCACCAATGGCGTACCCATCCGCCGCGTCGCGGCGCAGTTACGCGGTCAGATAGCGTCGACACACCACGCCGCGCGACGAATACGGGCCGAGCTCGACGGATCGACGGAATAGGTCAATCACGGCCGGGGACCGTTAATTAACGCTCGTTAACGACTCGATCTCTCCGCGGAGGAAACCTCGGGGAAAACGTCGATTCGCAAATGTCTTCATCGAACCGTCCGCGCAAACGGAAAGAAACCAGCGCAATTAGAGCTTTTTTTTTTAACTCGGGACGCCATGATACGATCCTTTTTCCCTGGATTATTAATTCACCGACAGAAACCGCCAGCACACGCGCACACCCTCCGCGAGATTGCAGCGGAGATAATTATCATCGGGACGAAATAATGTAGCAACCTCGGTAACGAGGAATTTTTTCACTCTCGCGACGTTACCTATCTCGGCGGATGAAAAAAATCGTGTCACCAGCGCCACGGCCGTCGTTTCCGCTCGAGATTCGATAGAACCGCTCGGTTAGAGGTTATTTACGCGAATGCGCGAGATACACGCGCGCCTGGCCACATCGCGCGTGTTTACTCTCCTTATCCGATGCTATCTCGCGGTTCCTTATCGACTGCAATTTACCGGCCGCGTTGCTCGCGATAGAAACTTTTTCCAGAGCTCGCGCGAAACGAACATTCCATTCTACGCCGTTACGTCTCCCGCGGCCGAGCAGTGGCGTGTAACAGCGCGGCATTTTTCCGGATAAGCCGGAGAAGGTAGTTGCGAAAGTCGAGTAGAGTTTCCGCGGCGCCATCCCCGTTGGCGTTCTTAATCGCCCAGTCGTCGCGGAAAAATCCGCCAAGCCTTGTCACCGGAATTAGCGCGCGTTGTAAAACCCGAGAGACGTGGAACGAATTTATAGCGAGGCGACTTGATTAGCGCGACATCGCGCGCTACAAGCCCGCCGGTGAATTCGCGCGTGCGACGTCAGACGACGCCACGTGACGTTTACGGGGTCGGTAACGTCGTCGTTCCGTTCGCTCGCCTTTCCAGATCGTTCCTTCTTAATCTCGATATAGACGCAAGGGTGTCACGAACCAGGGAAGGAAAAAAGAAGAGGGAAAGGGTGGAAAACGAAAGACGGATAAGCCGTCGTTACCTCGCGTGACAGTGTACCGAAGATCTGCTTATCGCGGCAACACTGTACGCTAACCGTGCGGCCATCTTTGATGGCAATTACAATTAACAGCAAACCAGGGATGTCGTAAAATGCAATTAAATATTATTACCTTTCCTCTAATGGTTGCCGCGGCCGTGAACGCGAGCCGTACATTTTCCCGAGTGTATCGGCGTACAGGCGTATAAATTCTTATTAATAATCCATTAACGCAACGCGCTCCGTTGAATACGCGGTCTCGATTGCGATTTTCTAAGGAGGTCGTCGTTGTCTCTACCGTTCTCGACTAATGCTCGCGCGCATGCTCATCCTTCCGCGCTCGCTGTCTCCTCGCAGAGGAAACCGTGTCTTTCGCAATCTTCTTCGACGTTGCGGTTGCTATTGCAGTATCGTCGACGACGGAGATGGAGACGAAGACGGAGATGCTGCGCCGAACTGGAAGGAGAGAGAAAGAGGGAGAGAGTGGCGAGGAAAAGCAAAGTCGGTGAGAAGGACGTTGCAGCGAGGAAGCGCGAAGCGTCGTCGCGGCGCGGTTAATTGTCACAGACGGTTCTGGAGTGTTTAAAAAATTGATTCGCCGTTCGGACACGTCGGCGCACCGTTCGAACGCTACTATGGCGATACGCTTGGCGTAAATTCGCGAACGCGAAGGAGACGCGACGTAACGGAGTGTCCGAAGCGCGTAACTCGATCCACGCGGGATCGAGGTATTCCAAAGCAGCAAAAAGGAGGGGACAAAAGCGGCCGAACGTTACGCTTTCTTCACCGCATTCCGTGCAAAGATATTTACGAAACGACGTAACGAACACACGCCGGCGTGTCGAATCGACGTCATCGGCTCTCGCTGGTTGACGTCTTCACTTTTCCTCCTCGCTCTCGCGACGGACCGCCGCTATCTATCCGCTCCTATCGAACCAGTTCAGAAAATTCACGCTATCATCGCGTCGATCTCTCCTCCTCGCCTCTCTCCTCTCTCACCTCTCCCGTTTTTTTTTTTTTCTTACCTCCCATCGGCACCTTTTCGGTTAGAATCGATTAAACATCGAGCGAGATTTATCGCTTCGTCGCCTCGAGGACACGTTTTAATCGAAATCACCGCTCTCGACGAGCACACGCACCGGTCGTTCCTCGGACGCTGCGAGACTTTGTCCTTGATCGCTTTTACTCGCCACGCGAGTGTGCGTGCGTGTACGCGCGCGTAATAATTATAATCGAATAACGAAAGCTCGGCTGATACGGGTTTTTCGTGCAGAAAAACGATTCGAGGATCGGGCCATAAACCAACGTTGACTTTATCGGCAGGATCGGCGGTGGGGAAATTCACGAAACCACCAGCGAGGCGCGCATTATTTCCGCAACCGACCGAGCCGCCACCTCGTTCATTCGCTCTACCGTATTAGAGACCGAGCCTTCGATTCCGTGACGTACGCCAATTTCCGGTACAACTCTGCCCGAACGTTAACCGGGAGCGAGGAACGAAACGAAAACGACACGCGTCCTCCCTCCTCTCTTTCCGTTTTCGGCCTTTCGGATCGGTTCTAGCTCGCTCGCTTTCCCATCGACTCTAGCCAGCGCTGTTCGCTCGCTCCGATGGAAAAGCGAGCGAGCGAGCGAGCGAGCTAGCGAACGGAGAAGAGCAGCAGAGGACGGCTAGCGAAGAAGAGGAGCAGCGATGGCTAAGAGAGCAGAGGTGGAAGAAAAGGAAAAGGAAAAGGTAAAGCGGGCAGAGAGAACGAGAGGAGAACGAGAGGAAGAGGAAAGGGCAGAGATGGTGAACAGTGCTCATTGGACGGTTGCATTTTATGCGCTGGACCGGCCTCTCCTGTAATTGGTCGCCACTCAATTGCCGCTCATTAGGTAACTGCCCGTTTTTTGCGCCGTCTGTGACTACGGCCAGCAATAAAGCCGGGAGGAAAAAAAATTGATCCCCTTTCCCGCTGACCTCTGCTGCCCCGCCACCCCTTCGCTCTATAATAAGACACCTTCCCCGTGTACCCAGCCGTATAAATCGTTCCGGCACTATCCGGTGTCGTTCTTCAAACATCGCGCCGGTTTTTGCCCGGCAGATTCGAAATTTTCTTTCGTTTCGGAGGAAACGCGCGGCAGAAGAAACGAATGCGAGAAAGGCCGGAACGTCCTTCGTTCGTCTTTCGTTTGGTCTTTCGTTTGGTCCTTTGGTTCGGTGTTTCGCTGGAAGCGCACCCACCCACACCGAGGACCGGGTTAGATTGCCGGTAGATGACAGGTTGCCAGTTCTTTGTCTACCTTCCACCGCTACAGTCGCCCCGGCCCTCTTTTTATATCGTAAAATTAGTTGGCCGCGGTTTCCGGTCTCTGATTCCTCTTCCCCGTTCCGTGTCCCCGTTCCTGACTCCGGGGCCAAAGGACGATTTGCCAGTTCCAGGGAGAGCGGAACTTTCGCAATCGTTTCGCGGAACGGCCGTTCTGCCGACGCTTTGGAATTCGTTTCGCGAGAATTACGAGGAAACGCGGAGATAGACGGCGATAGACTACTCGGTCGCGGGGAATATCGAGGATCGAACGGGAGCGGTATCTCGATGGAATTTCCTAACCTCTTGCCTCGGCAATTTTTCCGACCGTTACGCCGCGCCACGGCCGACGATAACACCGGCAAAAAAGCCGTACATCCCGGTTCGCGTCGAGGCTACCGACTCCGGCGTGTAATAATCCGCCGCCCTAAAGGTCGATTATCGGAAAGGAAGGTTTCTTCCCGCGGCAGGCGCGCGAATTAATTGCCCCGGGACGGTCGTTTGCTCGTATTTCACGGATAGATACAACGTTCCAGCCTTGTAATTTCCTAGGATCGCTGTCACCGGTTGACACGGTGCTCGTAACTGGACTTAACGCGATCTTGATTGGCTATAAACGATCATTACCGAAGCGGGAAAATTACGTTGGGCGAGATGCGCGCCTTCTGCTCGTCAGCGTCCAGACGCGGCAACGTTCCGCGTTGTTCCCGGTATCGCGGAGGTGCCGGGAACGCGTCGTTACCGTCTCGAAATTTATTCGGCTTACCCCGTTCGTATTTCACGCGCCGCTCCCGCCGAGCATCTCGTCAATCACGTAAATCATAGTCGCTTTTATTCCTACCCTTGTCGCGTTTAGTACCAGCAATGCTACCTTGTCACCGTTTCTCCCCTCCACTCCGTCTTCGCTTTCGACTCGCTGCGAGTGCGCCATCTGTATTCTCGCCGGAGTTAATTCGGTTGATCGATCGAACACGCTGTTTCTCGATACGTTCGCGCGTCACGACCGATCGGAACGGGTAATTTTCTAATTCGATGCCGGGCGCGAGCTAGTGGATATAAATTATTTTTAATACGAGCCCGTACCAGCGATGTGTCGCCGAGTCAACCGAGTAGAACGAAGGAGAAAAAAAAAAAACGGGGAAAACGTGGCCGCGAGCGTGAGAAGGAGAGATAGAGAGAGAGAGAGAAGGCGCGGGGAGGAGAGGAAGCAGCGAGAGACGTCAGGTTCCTGTTAATAACCGTTATGGATGAGATGTATAGCAAGCTACATAATTACAGGTTTGGATACATTGCTTACTGGCCGGTGCACCCGAGCACGCCCTCTGTTCTCCTTCATTAAGGCTGCCGAGGACGGTAGCCGCCTGTTACTCCTCCAGTTTCATCCTCCTCTCCCTTTCTCTATGCCTTACTCTTTCTTCCTCTTTCCTCCTCCTCCTCTTCCTAGCGCTGCCAACCTTTCGTCTATCACGGCCGCTACTCCGCTCCGTCTTTCTTCGCGCGTTTAGAAAATTTCCGATTAACCTATACGTGTAATTCCACGGAACAAAAAGCGCGCCGGTAAGACGCCGATTATCCGAGCGGTACTTAACGGAAACCTCGATTATCTTAAAGCATACCATTCGTTTGGCCGAGCTCGGTATAATCGCCTGGCACGAAAACGTAATCTCTGCGCGGACGCGATACTATAGTTTCGCTCCGTGCTTCCGCGACAGATGCTCGCTCGCGCGCACTCGCGCGCGGGAGGACAATGCCATCTGTGAGCGAAAAATCGACCATCGGCCGGAGGTTCGCGAAAACTAACAGAAGCGTTTCTACTTTCGCCGTTGCTCTGGTCGTGCGTCAACACCGTTTACCGGATACGCTTTTACCGGTTTACGAGACTACGCGACGCGATCGTTCGCTGGACAACGAGTCAAATACGTAAGTACTTGCTTTGTACGCGTATAACACTAGGCAGAAATATTTAAAAGTCGGCGAAACGAAGGTACTAGTGCGCGTAAATTCGATCGCGCGTAGTTAGCGACGGTGGCGCGCGAATTGTATCGGAGAGGAGTCGAGAAGGTCGGATAAATTTCGGCGCGAAGTATATAACACTAGGCGGAACGTTTTTAAAATTAGACGAAGCAAAGTTAAACGTACGAGTGCGCATAATTTCGAGTTGCGCGTAGCTGGCGACGGTGCGGCGCGAGTCCTATTCGAGAGGTGCCGAAAATGTTGCATGAATTTCGTCGCGAGGTATATAACACCAGACGGAAGGTTTTTTAAAATTAGACGAAGCGAAGTTAAACGTACGAACGCGCGTAAATTGAAGCGCGCGTAGCTAGCGACGGTGGCGCGCGAGCTCTATTCGAGAGGAGCCGAGAAGGTTGGATGAATTTCGGCGCGGCGTAGTGGGGAGGAAGAGAGGAGGAAGAGCGTAGGACGAGAAGAGGAAGAGAGAAGGAAGAGAGAAGGAAGAGGCTGCCTATTAATAAGAAACGGCCGCGCATCGTTGCGGCGTTTTCCATGCGGATCGGATCGATTACCGATCTGGCCCCGGGTCGGATACCAGACTCTCATCTCCTCTGTCCACCCTTTATTCCTACTTTTCTCCTTCCCTCCGCTCGCAGGACTATCATTTGTTAAGCTGGACAGCTTAGCCCCGTCATTACGAGCAATCACACTTGATTATTTTTGTCTACAGAGTTGTACACCGGCTTGTATACGTCTTGGTAAATGATCGTGGCTCGGTTAGGCCCGGACGAACAGGGAACGCGATCCGACCATCGGCCCTCCATTTCCCTTTGATTGCCGGGGATCTGCGCGCCGGGAGTATCCGGCTGATTCCGAGCGCATGCGCGTGCAAATTCAAATTGGGGAATTAGACGCCGATTCGGGGAACAAAATCAACCCCGGATCGTGATTCCTTCTGCTCCGTTTCCACTCGCCTCGCCTTTCGTCTCTTCTTCTCTCCTCTCCGCTCGTCTCGTCCGTGTTTCGTTTCGTCGATTCTCCTGGCGTCGCTCGGCGTCGCTCGCCGGCCTACCCGCGCGCGCGTTTAAATGCCTTTCGCGAAAACCGGAGAATATTCTCGTACCAAAAGTGTCCTTGGGCGGCAACGTTTGAATAAGCGGACTGCATGTCCGTAATGGTCGCGTCGTAAAATATAATTAGCGTTATCGGTCGGCGATACGCGTAATGTTCCTATCGACCGGATAACGTCCGAACTCGCGATCGCGCGAACCGGTCAACAGGACTATTTAGCGCCTCGTTATTGCAACCCTGGATCATACCCGCGTCGGAATTATACCCAGAGCCGATCGTTTCCCTTATCTGGTCAATTTTACCCGAAACGTGGAATAATCTATCGCGGACGTAGGTTAAAAATTATCCTCGGCCGATACATCGGTGTTATCCCACGATTTGATATGGAAATTACGTGGCTGCTTCCGAACGTCGACTGGAAACTGCTCGACTCGTTTGCGTCGAGCGGGAAATCCGTAAATCTCGCGGCGAACGAGGAGATAGCGAGGAAATTCGAAGGGAATGAACCGATTAAAAATGGGAATAAGCGTGGCCGCTGACCAATCGAGAATGAGACACGCATCGGGCGCAATCTGCCTTCTATAAAGTGGATAAAACACTGTCCCATCGCGGTGGCGGTTAACCTGCCGTGAAATTGCTAGGAGTCGTACCGACGCCGGGCGAATTCGCAGCGTCACCATCGGCTCGTCTTCCTACCGTCACACGTACACCACACAGCCCGAAACGCCAAAGGATCCGACACGTAGAACCTCCGTGTTTGTTTAAGAACCGTACCGTTCTACCTCTTCCCTTTTTCCCCTCTACAAAATTAGATCGCAATCAAGATTCTTTTCAACCGAATTATCCTTAAAACGACGTGGCATTTTTTCCAACGCCGCCATCGGCGTTCCTCCTCGTTCACCGAGCTCCGGTTATAACTCGGTCGCGCCACCGGTCGAACGCGGCGTCGCGTCGAACTAGGCGTCGCGAACGAACGCGAAAAATTGTTTTCGAACCTTATTCGACGCGTCTGTACCATCGTTTTCGTCGCTCGCGTAGCGACAATGCGTTGTAATCGGTTTAACTTTTCCAAAGCCGCCATCAGAGTTCCCTCTCGTTCATCCGAGCTCGGATTATAACTCGGTCGCGCTGCCGACCATACGCGGCGTCGAGTGGAACTAGGCGTCGCGACCAAACGCGAAAAATCGTTTTCGAATCTTATTCGATGCGTCGTACCATCGTTTTCGTCGCTCGCGTAGCGACAATGCGTTTTAATCGGCCTAATTGCTTTCCGAAGAAACCACAGGACGCGTGACGCGCCTTCCTGTCGCGTCAGCGACCGCAGACGTCCAACAGGAACAGGCCAGGGACCGCGAACCTCGATTCTTCTGGAATTCCAACCCGAGTTTCCTCGCTCCGTTGTCTTCCGGTTTCGCGAACGCGTCGGATCTCGGCGTCCGAGATTATCGTCGCTTCCTTCGTCGACGTTGAATTTGGAGGAAGGGCGTGGTAGAGTCCTGTTCGCGACGCAGAGGATCGATCGAGGACTATGCGTGCCAGCCGGTCGCAAACGTCGGCAGAGCTAGGTGGATTCGCGGAATCGAAGGTCGAAATTAATTCGGCTCGCGAGTCTGTATTCCGACGCTGTCGGAAAGCGGTCGGAAGGCGGTCGGAAGGCGGCCCGAGCAATCAGAGAGAAGGAAGGAAATCGAAGAGGTTACTCGAGGTTGGGTAATCCGGTCGAAGCGCGCGGCAAAATAAGAAACGAAAGGGAACGGAAGAACGAGATTGGATCGTCCTTTCAGATGCTCCGGTTCTTCGTTACGATTTAATCGGTTTCTTGGACCATCGGTTTTTCTCCATACCGCGTTGCGTGTTCCCGGGAAAAATTCTCCCTCTTCCGCCTCGTTAGCTTCCACCATTCCGCAGGCGAGCCTTTTACGGCCGTTGCGGCAATTCTCGATGGACTCGGAATCGATGCGAAACTACCGGTGGAATAGGAACTATCGCAGAAGTAGAAACGAACCCGAGAGATACCGCGAAAATATCTTTTCCAGTCGAATTTCAATTTCCACGTGCCTGCGCTTCGACGAACCGGCCGGGATTAGCAAATTACGGAACTAGAATCGATCCTGGCTGAAAGTCGAATGATAGGATAGTTGTAGCAGGTTGGATCGGATCGGCGTAAACGAAGAAATCGCAGGCTCTGATGGTGTTCGCGCTCGGAGTCGTCCGCGTGTGGAAGAGATGGGAAAAAAGTCCGAATTCACTGTCCAGTGTATCATCTGTCCGCATTACGCGAAGCGTTATCGACACTTTGTAACACGCATTTGGCGAAGGGATCGCGCGAGTATTAGCCTGCCACGCAGATCCTCGGTATCGTTATTATCCGTGGGATCGGGGACACGCCCATCAATTTGCATTTCCATTCGACAGCTCGGTACGTTATCATATCCGAGGCCGAGACGCGATGATGGTCGGAAATGGAGCGTAATCGCATCTTGCGCCTCTAGAAACGGTTTGACCACAAGCAGACAGTTCTATCGGCCGAGCAGAGAGCATTATCTCGCGGCGTTACGGTTAAATAGCGGATTGCACGTTGTTGCCGGTGGTAGTGGGCCGAGTGTGCGTGCGGTGGGATCATGCAGGCAGGCTGTTAGCCCAATGAAAGTTCAAAGGAGCGCGTGTGGATGGTTTTCTCCGTGGTGTTTTCGTGCCACGGACGCGCCGGATCGGTCCACGTAATCTGCACTTGCGGTTTCGTTCCTCCTCGATTCGCGTCGGTCTCGCGGACACCGGCCGCATGATCTTGTTGGTTTAGCGATATTATCGATAATTTGACAATCGGCCGCCGGTTCAACGCCACGTTTACCACGTATTAACCGCGTCTCCCTTCTCTACGCGCCTCGCACCATCGCCCCCGGAGTCCTCTCTAACCGTTTCAGTGGCAATCGCGTCCTCTTTCTCTCTTCCCAACCTTCTCTCCGGCTGCAACGATGCAATTTTTCGTCCCGGCGAGAAGAAAAATCGGCAATCGGCGCGGAGAGGCGCGGCGAGAGGGAAAAAAAAAAAGGAAAAAAAGAAAGGGCAGGAGGAGAAAAGTGGCAGCTGCGCGCGATGCTTCTTCCTGTTAAACAAACAGGCCTGAAAGCGAGACGCGTTCTTTGGCCAAACCGCAGAGCACTTCCTTCGGCTGTTTAACGAGATCCCCGATCCCCGATCGGCCGAGTTCGCGCCGATTCCGGCTCCATTTTTTCCCCGAATCACGACCGCAAGCTCGCTCGGTGATTCGAAATAAATCAAGCAAGGATCCTCCGGAGGATGCGAAACGAGCTGTTCGAGAACGCGCCAAGAAATCGGATGCCGGGGATGGAAAATTGCCCGGGGTCGAGAGACGTGGAAAAAGCCGCGTTTATTACTCGTTACCCGCATTACCCGTCCAAAGACATTGTCCGAGCGTATTTTTCTCCGTTTCCGAGCCGATAAACCCGGCAAACTCTCTTCAAACTCTCTACAAACACTCGACAAACTCTCGTCAAATTCTCGGCGAACTCTCGACAAACTCTCGACGAACTCTCGACGAACTCGCTGTTTACGGAACGACCACGACGAGGTAGTACGGCAAATTCTCTTCAAACTCTCGACAAACTCTCTTCGAACTCTCGACAAACTCTCGGCGAGCTGTTAGCGAACTTTAGGCGAAGAATCGGCAAACTCTCGACAAATTCTCGACAAACTCTCGGTAGACACGGTGTTTACGGAGCGACGCGGTGGGGTACAGAACCCTGAACATTGGAAATTAAAATCTTGTTACAAGGTTAGGGTAGATGGTATCTGGTCGGCCGGAAGATACAGGTTAAAACCTTCTTCCAGCCGTTCCAGCCGGAGCACGGAGGAAGAGAGGGAGATGCAGGATGCGCGTTTAATCGAGACGGAAGAGTAGCTTGTCCGATGGAGGAGGCGAAGTGTACGGAGAAGGTAACGAGAACGCGAGGAAAGTGCACGGGGGAAGAAGATGGCGGCGAGGGCGAAGGGAAAAATGAGGTGGAAAGGGAGGATTCGTTATTAGCCGCGGCGCGGAACGACTACATCCAGGACCTTTTGTCCTTTATCGATGGTGTTTCAGAAAGGACGAAGGTGTAGATTAACCAATCAAACGGGTGTTGCTACCTCACAATAGTCGACTTAATGACTGTTAGTCGGACCCTTTATCGATCGTCCGATCTGATCAATGATCCCCTTTCTTTCATTTTCTACGTCATCCTCCGCTCCTTCTTTTGCTACTAACTTCTCTTCTTTTTCGTCGTATCGAGGCTGGCCGTGGTTTCTCTTTTGGTAGCGCTGCTGCTGCTCTCGATATCTATATCAGCTCCGGATCCTCCTCGCCGCGTAAGAGTCCAGCCCGCGTTTAGACGCTGGGAAGGATGACGGTGACGGGGACGATCGAGCCCACGATGCGGATGACCGTGAGTTTCTTCTCGGTCGGAGGTAGAGGGAATAGGTAGAGAGAGGTTTTCGGCAAATCCAGGGAATTCCAGTGATTTATTAACCGCTGGTCCGGGGCAAAAAGCGTTATTTAATTAACCAAGGATAATAGCTGGGCCATCCACGCGTACGTGCTCGGAGGTCCGCGAGTTGGAATTAACCGCGGAGTTTCTTACACCTTGAAACGATTCTCGGGCAGATGAGTCGTGGAAAGAGGATAACGGAGAAGAGGCTGCGGCAACCCGGGGAACTCATCCGGTCGATGATTCGGCGTAATGGGGTAGCGCCGTAGGGGGCGTGGCCCCTGCTAATGACATCATCGTGACGTAATCGTTTCCTTTCAGTCATTGTGTATCCAGACACGGCAAGAACAACACCGTGAAAACACGATCACAATGGGCGATGATCGTTCGTCCACGCCGGCGCGATACCCGTGAGACTGGCCATCCAACGCCATTCCGAATTTCTTCTCCTCTTAGCGGTATCTGCGTCCAGAGTAATCCGCGGATTACCGGTTACCGTTTCGCGTATCCGGAGATGAATACGCGAAGTGGAGGATGCGAGGTCTACCTCGTCGTTCCAGTATTCTCGCCGTTCTGCCGTATCTCGAGTTTTTTAGGGTTTTAACGTCGAACCTGCCGCGACTGCTATGGGAACAGGGAAACGAAGGTAGCTGTACTTTGATTCGAGTTTTGAATTCCGAGTACTGGGTTCTCAGTTTAGAGTTCCGATATTCGCGATCGGAGTTCTGAGTTCTAAGGTCTAAGTTCGGTGCCCTGAGTTCTAAACGAAAGAGTCTTAAGGAAAGCTGATTTTACGTAGATCACAATAATATTTGCGAATTTTCACCGAAAAGTTTAGCTTCGAACCCCAGTGTTCGCGTCCTTATATTTTCTCTCTTTTCCCCTTGCTATCTCTAGTTCTTTTTCGACGTTTCTTTATTTTACAATTTTATCGCGTCATCGAAAATGTTCTCCTTCCCGATAAACTTGTTCTCTCGAGTGAGTAGAACTTTCTCGGAGTACAGTAGTAGAGTAATGGAGCTCGGATACGTATTGACCTCCTCGTTGCTGCTTCCGGCATGAATACCGATCGCAGAAGCGTACGCACACAGCCTCGTATCAAGATTTCAAACGAAATACTTAATCGACACAACTCCTGGAAATACTGGAAATCGAATAAAGAATTCTGCAAAAATTGACTACCACGCTGTTCATCGAAACACCTCGAGCAGTCCTGACCAAACTCACCTCGAAACACGGAGGAAAAACTCCACAGTCACCCTGTCCTTCGCGATCCTTGACAAGCGACGTTTAACCGCGGTAGCACCTGGTCACCAACGAATACTTCTAGATAACTTCTCACTCGCGCCGACGATTCTTTATCAAGATATGCCAGTGTCCGCATAGCAGTAGAACCCTTATGAATTTCTCCTCCCGACCCGCATACGTCGCGTGCGTGAACCGTCGCAGGTGTCGCATCACCTGATGTCTCTAACATTCGGACGGTAATTACTAAATTAACAAACGAGCTAGCGAACGAGCAAATACGCGACTCAAAAACGTTACAACGAAACAACAACCACGCGACCTCGCCAACGCTGGAACAACCGACCTACAACTCGAAGTTAAATACAACGCGATAACTGCAACTTTGTTTAAACGAAACAATTAATTTGGTAAAAGGTTAACAAATTGGCGTCGCCTTATCGTTTACCACAGAATCGAGTCTGGCGTAAATTCTAGATAATTACGCGTATATATCTAGATACGTGGTTGCATAGTCGGTGTCGGACGATTAGTCAACCGAACCATAAGCGAATAATCGAGATGGAGCGCAAAGAGAAAGTATTATTGCCGTATTAACAGCGTAGAACGAGAAGCCAATTAACCGCAACGCGGATAGAGATAAAACTCGGGAAACTGGTGAATTGGTCCGATATTTCTCACCGTGGATTCCGTTTATCCCTGCGAAGAGGAACGATCGATCGAAGAAGCACGGTTGTCAAAATTGCGAAACGACGTCGGCGGTTTTAATTAAAATATCATTGGACGGGAGTAACCGCGATATCTCGGCGAGAGCGGATCCCGGCGGATCCGTGGCTCAATTTCCGGTTTTCTTTCGCCAAATAACCGCGATAATTTATTGTTTGTAACGGGAGATTAAGTGATAATGCGTTCAATAATCTCCGGGCTCGGATGGATCACGTGAATCGCCAGAAGGAACGAAAGTAGCTCGGGGATAATTATTTGTAGCCGCAGTTAACCGTATGTAATTTCGAGAGTCGGTAGCAGCAATCGATCATCGAGATCAGATACACGAGCGGAGAGGATAGCGGACCCTCTTCGATGGAGGAGGTGCTCCGTGAAACTGAAGATAAGCTCGCCGCATGGGGTACCCGTAATTATCGAGACAAGAACGGTCAACGATCTTGCCGAAGCAACTCGTTCCGCCGCGTCATCGGTATCGCGAGCCACCGATTCCACGCTCCTCGACATTCCTACCCGGAGCTGGACCAGTCCGTTTCCACGCGACTCCTTCGTCCGGGCAAACTCCTTCGTCGGAGCAAAACTCCAGCTTCCATCGCAGCATCGGTACCGCTTTATCGCGCGAATTCCCCAGCCGCCGCTTCCGATCGCGTAATAATCTCCGTACGCGTCTTCGATAACGCGGATCCGCGATAAATCCATCCCGCCGACCGCTTAATAATAGTCCCAGCCGCGGTTAAACCGCCATTAAAACCAATACGCTCCGATCTATCCTCGTCTCTTGCTCATCTTCGCTGATCGGCGAGATGGTCGTTACCCGATACCAGATACCGCGCACACCCGTTTACCTGCCGATCAATCGCATCTAACGAGAGATATTCGGTATCGGGGAGAGGATGTTTTCCAACGATCCAGGATATTCGAGGGTGAGGAGGAGCTCGCAGAGTCTCAGGTTGGAAGGGAGAGAAAGGATCGCGGAGGGTACGCGGAATTAGACCGATGTTTTTTCATCCCGGCGATGGTTTCTCCGGCGAGTAGCGGGCTTATGCGAAAGGATCGAGCCTAAGGAGAAGAGGAAATACTCCGGTTGCCATTTTAAGGCCAGCTCGGAGTAATTCCCTCGGTCGGCGGCTGAGACCTCTCGGCGAGACGCGGCGAGAGAAGAGTCCCGGCGGTCGGAGAAGAGAAGAGAAGAGAAGAGAAGAGGAGAGAAGAGGAGAAAAGGGAAGAGAAAGGGGAGAAAGGAAGAGAAGAGAGGAGAGAAGGCGTAGCCATGGAACGGCGTGGATTGGCCTGGTGCGCGGCGAGAGGATTGGCCGTGGCAGGAGGGCCGAGGCGGGTCGCGACTCGAAGGCGGGCGTTTGAAAACGACTGGCTCACCCGGCTACCCACGGCAAAAGGTGGACGTAGACCGGCGGCAGCGCGAACCATTTGAAAGTTCCGGGTGCAGTGGGGGAAGTTACCTTGCCGTCCGTTCCATCCAGCTATCCGACCGAGGAAACGGCCCCACACACCGGTTCGCGCAGCCGCAGCGTACGCCTCTCGCTTCTTCCAAACGCGACCGAACCGCTCTCCCAGTGCGCCTCCAACTTTTCCTATTTCTTCTCCCATTCTCGCGTCCTCTTCGGCCTCCTCTTCGGCGTCCTCTGAGGCGTCCTCTGAGGCGTCCTCCTCGCCCCGTTTCCCATGCGTCGGTCCGCGTCGATGCCCGCGACCTCGCGGCCGACCGCGCGCCCAGCTCGCGTCCTCGCTGCTCCGTTCGTCGGCTCCTGGTGACTTCGAGATATCGCGGTCGCGGCCAGAACGTGCGGTGATCCTCCTCGTCCTCGCCGTCTCGGCCCTCGGCGCTCTACGTCGCCGTCGCCGTCGTCGTCGGCCAGCTGTGCGAAAAGTCAGTGCCTGAGAATTGTTGGACGACTGTGTTCGAGAAGGCTAATCGAGGTGTTGGGCCTCATCCGGAACAACCCTGTCGACGCATCAAGGTTGGTAAACTCGGCTACCGAGTGGCTTATTCGTCTCTCTCTCTTCTTTATCGCCTCGTCCTCCCTGTCATCATCGTCTCTCTTTCTCTCTCTCTCTCTCTCTCTGTGTTTCTCGAGATCAACCCGGCCTCTGTACGCTCGTTTGCTCGTTTACCCGCTTCGCGTTTGTTCCGTCGATTTACGCCTTAATGAAATTTATCGCGGACTACAATATCGTTGAACGTAAACCGCGGGAAACGCGATAATGAAAGTTTACGTCCGCGTTTATTACGACATACCCAGCCCGTTAAAATACCATTTGCTTTTACGGCTCGATAACTCAGCATTCTAAGTGCCTATACCCGCGATCCGCCGAGTCTTTCGACCAGCCACTGACGTACGTTTGTTTTTCAACGGCCGTCTAATTAATACACCGAGGCTCCGCGGCGGTAACAGCCGAGGAATCGCCTCCTTTCCGCGAATCTCCTCGCGCGACGCGCGTATCCGCTTACGTAATCCGCTCGCCGCGAGATCGCGTACGCGCGGCGTTGCAAATCCGCCAAGTTCAATCCTATTTCGCGTTTCGCGCGTGAACCAGGGCAAAGAGAAAGGACGTGCTCTACCGTCGGACCTGCCTCTTCCCGTTTCCACCACGCTTTCCTCGATAATCTCTTTCCCGAATCCAGACCCTCCTCTTCTCCCTTCCCATCGCGATTTCTTATTCTTGTTGTTGTTGTTCTTCTTCTTCTCCGAACGGATCCTCCTCGTCCGTCGCTCGGACAAATTCCGCGTCTAACCGCGCGGCGCGTTCGGTGAAACGCTCGCGCGACGATTATCAAAGAAGCGGAAAGGAACGAAGAAAACGCGGATGCGGCGACGACGCGAGGAATAATCGGGGAATAACCGAAACCGAGCTGCGGTTTTCTCGCGCGAGCGTGGCCCGAGCTTCTTTAGGCGAGATTATGAGTAACGCGTTCTCCGTTCGTCGCTTCTCGCTCTCCTCTTCTCGTCCTTCGACCTCCCGTCCTCCGCTTGTCCTTTCGGCGAAGCTGATAGAGACCAGCTTTCTCGGCTCGGTCGTCCCATTAGCGTAATGGCTCTTGCCGTATAGTCTTCGCATTTAGCCCGCCGAATTCTCCTTCGTCTTTCCTCCGCGCATAATTTCTTTCCCGCCTCTTCTTTTTCTCCCTTTTCCCTTCAATTTCGTCTCCCTCGTATTTATCCTTCCTCCGTACCAGTCTCTCCCAATCCTCTCTCTCTCTCTCTTTTCTTTTTTGACTCGTTTTTCGTTTTTCCACCGTAAATTACCGCGATCGAAGCCACCCGGCGCTATCCGTCTAATCCGACAATGGAATCGAGAGGAATATCAGAGAGACGAAGAGAGAGAGAGAGAGAGAGGAGAGTCGTAGGTAACAACTTCTATGAGAGACTGTACAGCCTGCCGGTACTAAAGTATAAGTCCCGATAGCGAGGGCAGGTTTTAATAAGAGAAGGATTGAGAGGTTCCCGTACCTGCACTACCACGAACCGGTGGGCTCTTTCGCTGTCGCGGGACGAGCAGATAGCAACAATAAATAACTTGTCCCTGTGCTGGCTAAAAGCATCCTACCGATCCTCCTGGTGGCCACCACCACACCACCGTACTCCTTGCCACGGCCGACTACGCTTATCGCGCCCTTGTCTTCTGCGTTTACCGCCGTATCGCCTCCATCGTGCCTATTCCGCCGGTCGCGTATAGCTTTCGCACTGGCCCGCCGATTTCTCGCGGGCCCGATCGCCGCGGGGACTCGGCTAAGGTCGCGGACAGACCTCGCGAACTCGCGACACCGATTTTTCCCCCGTGTCGAGCGGAATCGCGAGTGCCGCGGCTCGTTAGCGCGGCCCGAAGCTGCGTCCGAGCGGTCGAAGATACGCGCGGTGATTTAGGTGCGTTGCCGAATTTGAATCGTTAAACGGGTCGAAGAAGGGTTGGTATCTCTGAGTCCTGTGGGTCCTTTTTCTCGAAAAAATTCCGGTTAGCGTTCCTCTCGTACACGGTGTCCCGTTCGAAAACACGCCAAGTGACGTTAATAACCGATTGGCATAGTTTCGCGATTATCCGGTAACGAACCATTTAATTTCACGAGATTAAAAAATTCGAATCCGCTTTACAAATCGTCGGAACGAAATGTTCCATTTCTATTCGTCCATATTTTATCGGAATTTCAGCCGCGAAACGATTCCCGTCGCTGC
>NIJG01000112.1:3768240-3869994 GCA_002201625.1 Euglossa dilemma
GCCAGCCGATCGACCAACGATCGACCAGAGATCGGCCAGAGATCGGCCAGCGATCGGCAACCCGATAATCTTCCAGACTTTCTTGCGCCTCTAGCCTGGCTTATAGTTGGGGAATCCGCGAGCGGCTTCGATCCTATAAGGTTCCGACACGGCCGAAGAAACTTTAGTCGATTCCACGAAGGTTGCCATGTTTAGGTCGAACACCTGTGCGGACTTTTATGGACGCCTCTTCCCACTCGGGACACGGCGACCACGACAACCGAGACTACGACTACGACGACTGCGACGACGAGGACTATGACGACGACGACGACGACGACGACGACGATGGTAGGAAAAAGAAATCGTGGCTCGAGTGTCGCCAGAAATGATGCATTAAGTGCTTCCGTCGCCCGGCCACGTGGACAAGAAACTCGAGAAAAATGGGAGAAAAGAAGGGAAGGAGAAGAGGAAGGAATAAAAGGATCCGCTCTCGATATTTTACGAGTATCCCGGTGAAACGAAGTTTCCAAAGCGAATCTTTGCGAGATCTAGGCGCGATAACCGCGGCGATATAATAACGCGGCGGGGTTACGACTGGCGTCGGGCACCGACGCTCTCTGCTCACCGATGCGTTCAACGACGGAATGGAAGAATAATGTCGGGGACAAAGTACTATTCGCCAGTGCGAAACGGCGATAAGTCGTAAAAGCGCGCGACCACGTTGCGAAAGATAGCACCGAGAGATATACTCGCGAGCCGAGTAATTCGAAAAATGGCCGTATTATCGTCATTATCGTGGCTGTGGTTATTAAAGAAGGTACATACCCAGGGTCCGCGACCCTAATTCGGCCGGGTTATCTCCGATCGTCTTTGTCCCCGTCGTCTCTGTCGTCGTGGTCGTCGAGGAAATTGGCATTTTCGCCTCGCGCTCGTTTCTCTTCTCACCTTTCCTCGCCGTGACCGCGATCGCGATCGCGATCGATAACGATTAAACGATCGGCGAGGGACCGAGAGGAGAGAAAAAAATGAAGGAACGGAGAAAGAGGTGGCGAAAGAAAGGAAGGATTCGCGGCACGTTTGGAGGGTCGGTAGAAAACACGGGCGGGGAGACGATTTGGTTTCTCTCCCTTCTCTCTCTCTCTCTCTCTCTCTCTTTTCCTGCGCTCGTTATACGGCCGGTGGTTTTCGTGCCTCCGAGTCGGAGAATTCGTTGGCCACCCATCGGGTGGTGGTGGGCTGCGCTGTCGCGAAGGGAACGCGGTTCCCATGGGACCCGGAGGATTGACTCGTCGCGCGCGGATTCTTGGCCGGGGGGTAAAAAGAGGCAGAAGAAGAGGCGGGTACGAGGACGGCGGCTTTATGTTAAACGGATTAGACAGCGGAATGCGTTGTCTCGATGAATTGCTCCCATATGCCCGCTAAACGATCGCATTCCGAGAAGTCACGGCGGAATGTCGAGATACGGAGAATCGCGGTGCATCGCGACCGGATTAAACTTCTTCCACGCTCTAATTGCTCGCGTGACTATGTTCGATCAACGTGGTCGATCGGGCTTTGCATCAGCCAAGAAAACCACCACACGGCCAGGCATAACGCGGCCGGGGCCCGGCCGAGCGCTTTTTACCTCCTCTTCCGAGAGCGTTGCGTATCCGCTCGTCCGATCGCTTAATTACCCTGCTTCGCTAATTTCGCGAGATTCCACGGTGCGCGGGACTCGTGGCGAAAATTCGAGGCTCGCCGCGGCCGGCCGGGGTATTCGGGTTAATTAGCCGAACCGAGTTTTCAGCTCCGGAGCGCGCGGTAACGCGCGAGGCACGTGGCCGCGCAGCGTGCGCCGATCGAGGATAACGCCCGAGAAAGGTTCTCCGTCCTAATTCCACCCGCGGGGACCTTATTTGTATTTCGAGCCTACCGCGACATTCCGCCTCGCGGATAACGCCGCGGGACGTCGCGGCACGCCGCGCCCACGAGTCTCTCTTCCTCTCCGTTTCTTCGTAAAATTCGAGACGAACCCTGTTCTCTCTCCGGTGGATGGCGATCGACGATGGTCCCCGTTGTCGACGAGGATCCGCCGGGAAAGAAAGCGGTCGGAGCCGGCGAAATTCGAAGTACCGGCCGAGGAGATCGGCGGAGAATTCCTGTGCAGCGGTGGCCGGTAGGAAAAAAAGATTCGAAGCGACGTTTTGACCGCCACTGTCGAAGGACGTGCACGTATCTGTAGTCGAGAGTGGTCCTGAGGACTCGGATTAATCGGGGACAAGGCAAGCACATTACCGTGGCTCCAGATAGCAGTAGGATAGCGCCACGAAAACCACCGTGAAACTCCGAGAACCCGACACCCGGGTTCGTTGAAAGCCCGTGGTAGAGCGGCTGCTCGCCGAGAGAGGGACGCTCCGCGGGAGAAACGGAGAGAGAGAGGCTAAATTGGTCCCTGGGCCTCCACCGAATCTCTGTGACGGGTTAATCCTCCCGGGTTCCACGAAGCAGGAGAGAAGAAGTTGCCCGCGGGAGAAGATTAAAGAAAAGGAACTGCGGCCGAGAGATGGAATCGGAATCGGAAACTTGCGCCGCTGCCAGGATTTTTGCTACGTCCGGCCCAGTTTCTCCGGATCCCGAGGACCACCGGAGTTTTCAGCCGAAAAATACTTTTCCGCGACGCTCCGCCGATGTTGCGCCGACGCTGCGGCGGCGACGCTGCGGCGTCACGGGAGGATATCCTGCGCGGCGACCATTCACCGCGGCTACCCCGACTAATTATTCCACCGTCTCGGGACCTCGCGTAGAATGCAAGGGTCACGCAGAGGTTGTCGCCTGGATGCGCTCGGCAGGCTTTCGAAACGCGATTAAGAGGACTCGTGTCGCCGGGAACGATGACAACGACCGCGATCCTTATCGTCTCACCGACAGATTCCGCTACTCTCTTCCCTTCCCTAATCTCTCCGATCTTCCCTTCCCATCTCGTCACAGAAATCCGCCAATTCGCGCGAGGACTCGCCTCGAAATTCCGACAAACGCCACGGAGGATCCGGAAGAGGCTCGTAGACCGGGCGACGAACAGGAGAGACGAGGTCTAACGGGAACAGAGAGTCGGGGAGAAAGAGAGAGAGAGAAAGAGAGAATTAACCGAACGCAAAGGGAACGCAACGGCGTTAAGAATGTCAAGGCGCCGCGGCGACTCGAAAATTGGCAGCGCTAACGCGGTTTAATTGCGAGCGTCGTCGGTTGGAAGCGCGTCGCGGCGGTTTACCACGTTGCGAGGAGACAGAGGCGAGGAGGGAAAGGCCTCGGCGAGCGTGGATGCGGCTATCGCGATGCCTGGCCACGATGGATCGCGACATCGGGTTAAGATAGGCGCAGTTACGGAAATTGAATAATAATTGCAGACCTCGGTCACCTCTCTGCCCTCCCTCGGACGCTCGCCACGCCGACGACCACGCTCGTTCCAGGGGAACGGGAATAGGAATAGAAAGAAGGAGAAAAAAAAAAAGGAGGAAAAGTCTAATAACCCTGCTCGCCTCGCCAGTCGCTAGACCTATCCGTCCATCTGCTTAATTAGAATTCCGTTGGAAAGGCGAAAACAATGGCAGCGTCTAAGACGGTCTAGCGACCTCTGGTGGTCTCGCAACCTCGCGCTTTGCCACCGGTTTCCATCGAGCAGACCCGGTCTAGTCGCTTCGATCGGATCCGAGTTTCCGATTTTTCCCGGCGATCCGATCGAATTTCCCGGCGATGGAGATGGGAAGATAGGGCGAGGCGGTGGCGAGCATTGTCGTAGCCGATGGACGGTTAGCCGTGGCGCGGCTATGATCGATGACTAGATAAAGTATCGCGGAGGTAGAGTAATCGGCCCTTAACCGTCGTACATAAATCAAACGACTTCATTCACGGTGAAAAGAAACAACGTCCGCGATGTATACGACATAACGATGCGTAAGTGGATTTGGAAAACCGGTAGAAAACCTGATTACCGCTTTCTCGTTCCCTGGCTGGCCTCCCTGCTGCCTGGCAATAGCGCGCGCTCGCGCGAGCGCTCTCGGCCTCACTCGGACGCCTTTAATGAAGTGGCTCTGTAGTTGTTCGATAATTTACGAGCTCGTATTAATTACGGAAATATCGGGTACGAAAGTGGATTGATTTTACCGGACGATCGAAAAGTATCATAATATTGGTAAATGGAAAGGAAGGAACGGGCGAGCGGAAAGGAGGAACGGACGGCCTCTGGCTGGAAACACGTTGTAACCACGGCGAAGGTTGCTCGCGTTGTAAAGTTTTCAATTTCTTTTTCGCGGCCGCCTCTCTCTACCACCTCGCCAGCAGCTCGCCACCATCTCGCCGCCACTTCGCCACCACCTCGCGGCCACTTCGCCACCGCGGCCGCTATTCACGCGGGGAGAGATCGAGTTAATGGCCAAGATCGGTCTGCCAAGAGGCGGCATCGAACTTACAAGGTGAAATTTGCCAGGCCGCTTCCAAAAAGCTGCCTCATTTCTTGATTACACCGTCGGTATACGCTTCAACAATTATGCAAAACAGCCATCCTTTTATTCGCGCCCCGGTGCATCGTCCCGCAACGCTGTTATTATTCGCGGGAGAGAGGAAAAAACGCAGCGACGAATAATGCACTTCCGCCACAAAACTATAATAATTGCCGGTCGAGTCGCTCGGACGTGGCAACAAACGAGAATGCCATCGCTCGATAGCTACATTATCCTTTTAAACGTTCCGTTTTATAACGACGCGCCGGTTAACGCGTATCATCCCGTCCAAGCGGCCATCGCGGACGCGTCTAGCCCCCCGTTATATCCCTCTGCATCGCTGTAATTCCGCCAATCTCGAAAAATCCAGCCATCGCGCCGACCGAGTGGACGCTTCCGCCGCGGAAAGCCTCCTTTTCCTCCTCCTCCTCCTCCTCCTCCTCGTCCTCCTCTTCCTCGAGGACTCGCCGCTCCCGGAGTCACATTCGGTGATTCCCGCGAGTTACGCAACGGAACGCGCAGGCTAATGCGATTAAAAAGGCATTACGATTACGTACAATTATTAACAATTACGGGAACGGCAAAAAACGTAATTACCCGCCATTAATCAACGAGCCCGCGTCTTCGCAACCTCTCTTATGCCTGTCTCCGTTTCGCACGCCGGCCTCTCGTTTCTTTCTCGCCTATCTCGCCTATCTTCCCACCGGGCCGCACCGTCGCCCTCGCCTATCCGCCGCGATTACCTTAATTCGCGAATACCGCGAAATGTTTACTCTGTGGAAAATAACGCGGAAAGAATGGCGAACAAGGCCGAAGATAATGCCGAAAGATAAACGCGACAATTTAATTTCGCGCGCGAGGATAGCCGCTGAAAAGGTAATTCTTCGCGCTAACGCCGCCTCGTTGGCCGAACGATTTTTTTTTCTCCGCGGTTTTCGAACAGGATTATCCATAGAATTTTCCATAGAATTTTCCCAGCGAGACCTCGAGAAGGACGCCGGGCGTCCTCCGATCGGCGAGCGCTCTTTAATCTCGCGTTCGATTCCAGCCGAGTTTGAGGAACGTAAAGCAGCGGATCTATCGTAATTTATCAGATTCTGTTACGCGCCAGCTACGATCGGTTAAGTAATACGCGATCGCGGTTCTACCGCTATCCAGCCTAGCTCGCGTTTAAAATTTATCGTCAGCGCGGCGAAGTAATTATCGGTTTCTATTAAACTTTTTCAACGCCTCGTATGCGCGCAATTTTCCACGCACGAAGACCGTGATACGCCGGCCGGGCAACCGCAGCAACGTTGCAATTTAGTAATTAATGGTGACATTGCGGATAATTAACTGCCGTGAATAATTGCGATTGTACTCGAGTCCCATATCTCTCTCGGCCGTGCTCGCCAGGGAAGAAAAGAGACGGGGAGAGAAAAAGGGGGGAAAAGAAAAAACAGAGAGAACGCATCGTTGCGTTCGCCGCTCTGCTCGTACGAGCGATTATCGTCGTCATCGTCGCGGCCGACGTAGACGGGTCCCGGACGCGGCGCGCCGGTCTCTTGCTTTACTCGGAAGCGTCGCGACGACGTTTTTGTCGGACGGTAGTAACGGAAATTGGGGTAAAGATTCGTCGAAGAAGCGAAAGATCGGCGGTGCGTAAGGTCGGAGAGGTGTATCGCCGTTCCGCGAAGATAGGGTCGTCTTTCGACGTCGACGGGTCCAAGCGCGACGTCGCGGTTCTCGCGACACTCGGAAGCGTCGCGACGTTTCGCCGGCCGGTACGCGAGGAAACCGCGAATCAGCGATAGCCGGTAACTCGAGGTTTTGGAGAGCTTTTACTAATCTCGAACGCGACGCCGCGGTTCTCGCGACACTCGGAAGCGTCGCGACGGCGTCTCGCCGACCGATATTCGCGGAAACCGCGACAATGAAGTCTCTGAGAAGCGAAAGATCGACGGTGCGTAATATCCGAGAGGTGAGGCACCGTTCGGCGAAAAAGGGATCGTGTTGGTCGCATAGAAGCTTGGGAAGGAGGCTTGCCGGGACAAAGAGAGGCGTTTAGAAGCGAAAGACGGGCGATCGGCGATGGTTCGGCGCGTAATTCGCGGTGCGTAATGTCGGGTCGGTTCAACGAACCGATGGCGAGAAGAAACGCGAAGCGCCATCGGCGATTTATGACAAGGCAACTACGCCGCGTTCCCTCGTAGCTGTGTATTTAGATGTAGATTAGGATGCGTGCAATTATGTTAGTGCGCTGGTAAATTGCACATCGGTGCCCAACGTGATTTATCGCGCGTACCACGCACCTTTCAGGATCAGCTTAATGATCGTTTGCAGATCATTATCGGCGATCGACGGACAGAACGGACGCCTGCGTTCTCTGCGTTTCGACCCAGAGAGAAAGAGACTCGCGCGCGATTCTCGATTAGCCGGACGATATAGACACCGAGGGCCGTTCGCGCTTACGATGCATCGATTCTATGACGCCTTTACGACATACCGTCACGCTCCGCTCGGACTTTTTCCCCGGTTCAAAGATCACTCTCCGCTTCTCGTTGAGCATTAAAATATTACACGCAATTTGTAACAAAATGAGCGTACGCCGAGTGCCGAAGCATCGATCAGACAAAAGTATCGCTCGCGGCCATTACGCGTATCCGATCATCTCGCGCGCGCTCCGCCGCGGAGAGAGGGAGAGAGAGAGAATCGTTAACGTCCATCGGCCGGGACGATACGAGCGGAACGGAACGGCTTAACAGCTTGTACCAGGGGAGCAAAACGGATAAACCAGCACACGTAACGAGTCTAGTGCCCACTGCCGGGCTTCTTCTTCGCTCTGGTTCCCGGGCGTACCGACGCCTCGCGCCGCGCAACTGCGTCTCTTTGATTCCCCGATGATCGATCGTTCGCCGATCCCGACGACGTCGACAAATTATTTCCACGCTATCTCTCTATCGTTAATCGATTCCCCGGACTTTCGTCGTTAATCCGTCCTAACGGAACGATCCGTCCCGGCTCGCGCCGAGATTTCCATCGAGGGCCTTCGCTCGGGAACAAAATGGCCGCGGTGGACGTCCAGACGCGTCGCGATCCTCCTCCGACGATTTCCCCTCTTTGAATATTTCCAACAACCTTCCTTCAACCGCGTGTAAAATCGCGAACGGAGAGCGATCGCGCGGGCGATTCGATAGGTCGAAGCTGGAAGGAAATCGCGTGTGCTCGCAAATTGAATCGTTTGTTCGAGTCGTAAAACGAGATCGAGTTTTATTACTCGGCAGGAACACTAAAAGCGTACTACGCGATTCCTGGCTAGATAAACAAAATGGTATCGTTCCTCGCGGCCGAGTTAATTACTCGAGAGGTAATTGTCTTGTAACTTGTTACGCATCCAACAACAAACACGCGGGATCGCGCGCGTTTATCTTATAATCGCCGGAGCGGAGGAGCGCGTATGAACCTGAAATTTCTTCGTTTCCGCGAAGGATCTTCGATTCGGTCGATCGATCGTTTTCGATCGAGAAGAGGAAAAGAATCGGTGGCTGGGTGTGGAATGACTCGATACGATCTTGGCGCGATACCAGGGCGATTTGCTCGCGAAATAATCGTCGGCGGTACGTAACACGGAGGTAAAATAGAAGCGGTTGAACCGGCGACTCCCTCGGCCTTCTTTTCTCCGCTCCGTCTCGCCTCGCCACGCCTTACACTCGCCGCGACTCCCCTTTCGCGTCTGCCGATAGCTCGGCGCGAGTAACTCGCTTCGTGGCTGCAATTAGTATCGGCCGGTCGCGGTGGTTGCGTCGGCGGCGTTCAGCGTCGGCGTTCAGCGTCGGAGGTGGCGGAGGTGGTGTTATACGGGCTAATTAATTCGGCCGGGGAGCGTGTGCGGGCGGAGCCTGCATCCGGAAGGGAAATATCGCGCGACTCGCTAGGAGGGCGCTATCGCGCGAGCAGCCAGCGGCTACAAAGGATCGCCGATAATTCGTAATTGCTCGTTATTATCGCGCCGAGAAATCGAACACGTCCAACCGTCGCCGGTTCTTGTCACGGGATGCATTGATGCGTCTATTAGCGGGAATTTGCAAGTATGATTCGATGCAAAAACGCCTCCTTCGATGTAACGCGTCGCGGTACACCGGCGTCGTCGTCTCGGTTCCATCCTTCGCGCGCATCAACGCGCTCCGCGGAATTAACCGGCCTTTTTCCTCTCGACGTCTCGCTGCCGTGGCCACCTGTTCGCTTTTCCAGCTCGCGAGTAGCGCGCGCGAGCGCGTCCCTCGACGCGCGTATGGGTTCGGCGAACGTCGGCGAAGGACAGACAGACAAGCGGAGGAAATGGTGGAAAATTCTGCCCGATGGCAGCCAGGTGACCGTAGATCTCATCGACGCCGGTCGGCTTCAAGCGTTACGACGCGTATGCCGCTTTGGAACGCGCGCGGCCTCAATGAGTCGGCTAATTAGTTTATTACGCCGCGCTAATTCGTATGCCCATAAATCGCGCGGTCGCGGCCGTGCGCGGAGCGCGTAACCGCGACTCGAGCGGACCGTTTCATACGCGCGGCGCGTAAATACGACAGAAATGACCGGCAGATTTTCGAGCCGCTCTCTCGGAAATCGCTCCATCCGAGCCGTCTAATCGACCGTGACGCGTCTAATCGAGTATTCGCGATACACTGTTAGAGATTGCGGCCGCGCGAGAGGATATAAATTAACACGGCGAAATTTTCAATGCGAGCGACGAATTAACGACGAGTCAATTAACGCGATCGTCCGACCGATCTAATCCCCTCGCCCGGAGGACCATCGCTCCACCGGTGCACCGGTTATTCCGGTTTACTTTCCGTCGGAAAAATCGACGATTCGTACAGAGGAAAGTCCGCGGAAAAGGGAGGGAGAAAGGGAGAGAGAGAAAAGGAGAGAGAGAGAGAGAGAGAGGGAGAGCGTTGCGCAAAGTTGCAGCGATCCACGAAGGTCCGCGCCGGCCACGAACAGTCGCTTCCTCCCTGCGTGAAATTACAGTGTTTACGCGAATTAGATTTCGGTTTCGGTAATTTTCAGTTAATAACGAAGCGAACTGGCCAACGAACGAACGAGCATTAAGTGCGGCTTCGAGAGGCCATTAATGCTATTATAATGTAAAAGGCTACCTACGCGTTCCTCTGGTACTCTCCTTCTCTGTCTCCTTCTCTATCCGCGCGCGGCCGTAACACGAACCTGCATGTACCACGCTACGCGCATTCGATGTTTACGGCGAAAGCCAATAAAAATGAAGGGAGGAAACTTTGCCAGCCTTAGATCTCGCTTATCGTTCGCATTACGTCCAGGCTACCTGCATTATAAACTCATTTCCGATAAATCGGCCGAAATAAAAACAGCCGCCGAAGCCTGCGCGAACCGCCTCGCTCTTCCACCTCTTCCCACCTCCTCCTCCTCCTCCTCCTCCTCCTCTTTTTCTTCTTCTTCGGCCTTCCACACGCCGCGGCGCGTTCCTCTCCTGGTCCTCGAAATCCCGAACATCGTGGTCTCCTCGTTCGGTCGCGATTCGGCCCCGTTCCGGGTGTTCCTGAGGCTAAGATAGAGGACAGAGCGTGGATAGAACTAGGAGAAAAATAGAGAGACGGCCGCGTTCGGGCGGCGATAACGAACCGAAACGATGGGCGAAATTTATTAGGGACTGGAAACCGGTTGGCGAGGGTAAAATACCACTGCAAATTGCGGATGGGGAATTATCAGTAGCAGCTTGTAAGCACGAGGTAGGATCCTTCGGCTGGTATGTCCGAGTATCGATCGCGCGTGAAAATGATTCTGGTCGTTACAAGCAAATCGAACGCTGTTACATGATCACTCACGGCATCGAACGTGCCGAAGTGTGGGCTTGTAGGGATCATTAATGCAGCAAGGTCGGTGAAAGGAACGAGAGCTCTGTCCTCCTCCGTATCCCTCCGGCTCTCCCTCCCTCTCTCTCTCTCTCTCTCTCTCTCTCTCTCTCTCCGTCTCTCGGTGTCTGCGTGGTCGTACATATAATCCGATTCAAAAATAACCGAGCGATCCCGAGCGGCGGAGGATCCTCGTAAACCTTGGTCGGCGACACCTCGGCAGTCCTGCCCTCTAATTGCCGCTACCCCCTAGCCTCCGCCTCGAATTTTCCCCGGTCATCCTGGTCCATCCATCCAGTTGCCGTGCCCACGCCTTCTGGAACACCGTGTATCGTGCGTCATTGCGTGCGAATGTCCGATTCTGCTAGTTCTATGAAGGTACAGTGGCTGACATTGATGTCCGGTGAACGGGCGCGTTCGATCGCGATTCTCGCGTCGGATCTCGCTGCCGATTCCGCTCGCGATTCCGCCGCGGATTTCGCCGCGCCGAGAACCGTTCGACTCGCGTCTTCGATCCGTTTCGATTCGGCAAACTCGCGGAGTGACGTAACGGGTAGCCGGCTAGTCCTAAGCGGGGAGTAAAATCGAGTTTCTGGTCGCAGATCATTCGACACGAGGAGGAGGAGGAGGAGGAGGTGGAGGAGGAGGTGGTGGTGGCGTCGGAGGAGGAGGCGTCGAGCAAGCTGTGCCGCAGACAAGTCCTGCGAGCAGCACAAGCAGCTCGAGCCAGGTGAATCAGGCGAGCCTGCAACAGGTGAGCCAGCAAGCTCACCAGCAATCGGTACCGCCACCTACTACTACTACTACTACTACTACCGCGACACCTCGGTCCTCTCAAATGGGAATCTCGACGGAGGAGGTGCGAAGCGAGGAAGAGAGCAACCACCCTAGAGCAGCGCCGACCAGCCCCGAAAGCGAGACCGAGGTCGACGACTTCGCGCCGAAGAGGAAGCAACGCAGATACAGGACCACCTTCACCAGCTTCCAGCTGGAGGAACTCGAGAAAGCTTTCTCGAGAACTCATTATCCCGACGTGTTCACCAGGTACGTCCAGTTTCTACGGATCCCCGAGTAGCGGTAGCTCGATAACAGGGTAGCCCGAGGATTCGCTACGATCGCTGCTAGCCTACCTATGCTTCTAGGCCGGAAACACCGGATCTCGCCGCGGTCCTTTTTTCGCCAACCACGCGCGCGCGCACCTTCGTTACGGGGCCCGATAGGGAGGCTCGTCTCAGCTCCTGGGTCCGGTGGGTCCCGGCGATAGAGGCGGCGTCTAGTCGGGTTTGCCGCGCGTAACGGGATCCAGATACGCCTCGGAGTCGCGGAGCTGTTTTTACTTATCCTCGCAGTGGTTTCTCGAAAAATTCTCGAAAAATTCTTGACAAAATTCTCGCAAGAATCGCGCGTTTTCTACGGATTCCGCGACCAGGCCGAATTTACGATCGGGCGTGTATACAGGTAGGGGACGGAGAGTTTACGGCGTTGATCGTCTCGCGAATTCCGTAGGGGTCCGCGTCGGAACGGTGATTTCGCGTTATTAAGTTGCCGGCGGTTGCCGATCCACTTGGCGGAGGGTAACGTGCCGGCAACGGGGTGTAGCGCAATCTATCTGGGCTGCTTTTTCCTTCCTCTGCTTCTTTTTCGTCGTCGCTTCTTTCGTAGCGTGGAACACCCGGTAGGTAACTAATAGCGGTGTAATCGCTCGTAATAGGTCCGGTCCTGCGGCCACGGTATGGGTTCTCGTAATTAACCAACGTGGAGGGGGTATGCAGAGGAGCCACGGCAGGTATATAGCCACGGTGTACCATTGACAGAGCGAACGCGCGATCGAACTTGGTCGGATCGCGAGTTTTTCTCGCGGTAGGTAGGCAGAAAGAGAGAAAGAAAGAGAAAGGGAGAGAGGTAGATAGATAGGTAGGTAGGTTGGTAGGGAGGTAGGTAGGTAGGTAGTTGGGTAGGTAGGTCGGTAGGTAGGCAGATAGGTAGGTAGGTACCCTAGAACGAAGAGAGAGAGAGAGAGGGAGAGAGACGGAGAGGATTGGACGGGCGTGCAAGGAATATTTGGCAGCCGTAACGCACGGGATACTTGGAGTAAAAATTTCCAGGGCTATCTTATTATGGTCTGACCGGGCAGACGAGCGGGTCCCGGCTTATCGAGAAATTCCGAGTCCGGACTCGCGTTTCGAGATAAAGCCTAATGTCCGTGGCATCTCCTCGTCGACGCAAAGTCCCCGGCTCGGCTCCGCTCCGCTCCGAGGCCCAACGGGTCTACTCTCCGCTCGGAAAGCCTCGGTTAATCTCGCAATTTCCGCGGCCAGCCAGACCGAACTAGATCGCGGCTCGATAAAGAAGTCGATCGATTTTTGCCAGCCACTTTGCCTCCGCCTCGTAATCCGTCCTTTCCTAATCGCGCGTCATTTCCTTCTTCGCGTCCGCTCCTTCTCCTCCATCTTTTTGCCGTTTTCGTATAAATTAATCTCCCTTACCCGATCGCTCGCTCCTCTCTCTCTCTCTCTCTCTCTCTCCTCCTCTCGATGCCGCGTCGGAGTATTAATTTCACGCTAATTGGATTTTAT
The DNA here is from genome assembly GCA_002201625.1 of Euglossa dilemma. Classification (NCBI taxonomy): domain Eukaryota; kingdom Metazoa; phylum Arthropoda; class Insecta; order Hymenoptera; family Apidae; genus Euglossa; species Euglossa dilemma. The sequence goes on from NIJG01000112.1 coordinate 3,781,132, forward strand.
GGTCGCTTAGGTTTATTGACTAGCCGACCGAGAGGAGGTAGAGGTGAGCCTTGCTCGATCGCGATGCATATTCATTAGTCGCTTTTACGGAGGAGCGCGTGCGATTGGCTCCGTCGAGTGCGCCACTGCCAGTGGTCCCAGTGGTCCCCGTGGTCCCGGATAGTTAGATACGTCCTCCGCGAATTTTCGAAAAGACTTCCGAAAGGGCGCTGCTCGATCGACCGGATCGATCCGATTCGAGATCGGGTCAGACGAATCGGTGGCCAGCGACCGAGTCTGATACCCGACGAGCACGTTGTAAGCCTTCAAACGCAGCCACTTACTTTTACGAGCTCTTAAGATCTAATTTAGATTAGAATCGTGTGGCTCGAGCTACCGTGCCTCGACTAATCATCCGAGGGAGCTCTGATAGCAGCCCTCGCTGGCTAGCTCGCTATTGGTTTTCGCTCCTTTTCCCTCCCGTTTCCCTCCATTTTCACTCGCGATCGCGTCTGACCCGGACGGGCCGCAAAAGGCCACGGAGGTAAAAGGCGGCAACGCGGATCTCGCGGCTGGTTTTACTTATAAAATTTATTATCGTCCGCGCGATGGAAACGGCGGCCCGGCGAGGAAGATCCACCTGTTCGGAAGAGGGCAGAACACGGTTCCCGGTAAATCATTCCGAAGAATACCTTTATATCCGTGGGGTGGGTCGGTGGTGAGTTTAATAAGGATGATTGTTTCCAGTGATCCGTGGAACGGAACCAGTTCCACGGACCTCTGGCCGCCTGGATCCTGTCCTTCTCCACGTCCCGGCCCCCGGCCCCCTCGCCACCCCCTGCCACGGCCTGTAACTTCTCCTGTCATTAATCGACCGACGAGTCATGCTCCCGATTAGAAATGCCGCCAGCTTGGTCGATCCGTTATTCGTTTCTTGGCAAATGAGATTAGTGGCCCTGTGATCGCTAATTAGAACCACGCCACGCTCCGAGATCAACGCTCGTCCGACGCTCTCTAATTTTCCCTCTCGTTCTCTTATTCTTCCTTTCGTTACGCCAACATAATCGACGATCCCGTTGCGCTTCCTTTTATTTCCTCCCTTCCTCCTCCCTCTCTCTTTCGCTCTTTCTCTCTCTCGTTCCCTTCCATCGGTTTTTCGCCCGACGTCTCGGTCCTCGCCTCGATCGCGGCCCCGAATCTTCCTTTTCTCCTCTCGTCTCGCTTCTAGATCCATCGTCGATCGATCCTCCGATCGGATTCCTCGTCCTTTCCGCGATTCGCCGGCGAACGAAGAAAACGCGCGTGCTTCTCTCCGAGAGAATGGTTCGCGGTTCGATCGACGACAGTGTGGCTAATCGGTAATTGGCCCTTCACGGCGTACGCGTGTTAAGCACGTATTACGCACGCATTTCGCACGCATTACGCGACTCGGCTACCGACTTTCCACCGGCGTCTCGCTCCATCGCCGACATTATTCCTTCTATCTCTCTCTCTCTCTCCTCTCCGTCTGGACGGAGGGAAAGGAGGGATCCTCGCCGCTCCCTGCGAGCGTTTTAATTTCCGCCCGTGGCCGCTGCTGTCCCGATCACGGCGAATTAATCCCTAGGGAAAGTAACCGTCGCGCTAGAGTCGAAATAGTCCTTAATGCCGTGTCATTCCATCGGTAATTGCCGTTTCGAACGCAACATTCTAGCAGCGGCCGAGACGTATGATTTATACCGAGATTAATGGCGAATTCCGAGGGTTGTTCGTTGACCAACCCGATCGTTAGAGCGGAGATGGATTGCATCGCATTATGCACGGATATTACCTTGTAGCTACCAGCTTTCCTATGGTCTCGCACGACACACATCTCGCAGGGACTGCGTGCGCGATCAACGATCCGGTATCGGCCGGATAACGCCGCTCGCGAATCCTCGATATCCGGTTGCGTCGATCCAGGATCTCCTCGAAGGACGATCGAAACCGAGCGGAGATCCTCCGGGAGCTCGGTCGCGCGGTCGCTCGATTAAACGCCATTAAAACGGCTCGGTTTCTCGGCTCGCCGCTTCGAAATTTCCGTGTATCGCGGCAATTAGTCGGTCAACGAACGACCAGCAGATCCTGGATGTCGAGAGTCCAGAGAACATCGTTCGCGCGGTACGGTTTTCAATTTTCTTTCCGATAATTCTCCGTTATTTTCGATTAATAACTTTCGCTTCGAGGTACCGGCGAATCGGAATCGGTTCGAGCGAATTTCCTCGATTAATTATTTCCACGGCGCCGGCGACGAGACGTCCAGTGCGACCGGGAAACTTTTAGGAATATTTTACGCGGCAAGGCTGGAATTAACTGGATCGCGTGTCGCGTCGATTAAACGTCGGCGAAAGACGCTTATTTTTCACCGGGGAATTCGCAAATTTCCTGGAGCTATCGAATACCGGTTACACGAGGAATCGGAAAGAAGCAGAGATGGATGTAAAATACTCGCGAGTTCCCGGGAAACATCCCATTTTTCACTAGCCGCTGCGGAATTTCCGGCTGTCCGCGCGATCTGTCCAATGACAAACGACACCTCGTCGCGTACCGATCGGTCACCGCTTTGCTCGTCTATTAACTCCGATCAGATATCCCGTTTTTCGCTTTCCACTTTGAAATTTCCCACTATCCTCGCGATCCACCGATAAAACGCGATTCGCTGTCTCGATCGGTTAATCGGTGAAAACGGAGCAAAGAGAGACCGAGAGGATCTCGCGAATTTCAGGTCTGAAGGGGAAAAGAAAAAATCTCGATTAATCGCCGTTAAATATCCCGATCCGCGGTCTGGACACGAAATTTCCGTCGACCGATACAATCGATCGGCTGACAAACGACTCTGCGTATCAAACCGGCCAGTTAAGCGGTAAAAACAGAGCAAAGCCGGGAGAAATAAGGCGAAACTCTGCGAGTTTGAGCTTTCGAAACAAGAATAACCCGACCGGCTCGCGTGGTCGATTAACCGCCATTAAAATCGCGAATTTTTCCCGGTCGAGTTCGAAAATTTCCGTCTATCGTCGGAATCGATCGTGACAAACTAGTCTCGGCATGGTATCGGTCGTTTAAACGGGGAAAACAGAGCAAAGACGACATAACGAGGACCTCGTGAGTCGGGTGTTTGGAAAAGTGGATCGTAACGCGAGTGGATCGCGATTAATGGTAGGCATTAAAATCGGGGATTTTTTTGGAAAACCGCAAATCTGCCGCGAGAATGGAGGAGCGTGCGACGACAATGCCGGGCATGTTAAACAATAACGATTAAGGTTGCGCCACTCGGGAGAATCACGAAACCCGCCGGTGCACCGGCTGATTCGACCTCCGAGGTTAATTAGATAATGTAATTGTCCGGCAATTACTCGAATTACTCGCGCGCCAAGCCTCTCTCGGCCGCGTCGCGCACGCCACTCTCTCTCTCTCTCTCTCTCACTCTCTCTCTCTCTCTCTCTGTGATCCGTCGGTGCTCCTCGCTCCGTCTTCCTCTGCCCTCGCCTTGGTATCCCACCTATCGTTCTTCTCTTCGTGCCGACGCATTATGCCCGTGTACCTGGCCTGCTCGAATAGAGAAACACGTACGGGACACGTACGAAACCCGTATAAAACACGGACGAAACACGCGCGCACGAAAAGAACAGGCCTGCGTCGCAGAAATGACGAACGCTCGCTCGTGTCTGTCGAACAAAAACACGAGATATCACGACCGGCTATCAGCCAGGGCTATTAAAGTGCTAATTAAAGCGCGACGAATGGGATAACTTGTCGTATCTCGATCGCGATTTCGATCCTCCCCCCGGATCCTCGAGCTTCTCCTCGCAGCTCTGAGGACGAGCCGTTATTTAATTGTTCCAGCTGAAAGGATATTCGGAGCTTCTAGGAATCGCCGTTGCCCTTCCTTCCGTTTCATTTCAAACGTTCTCACCTGCGCCATCGCGATTCCTCTCCAAACTTTCGTAAATTTCGTAAATTTCCTCAATTTCGTCGCGTTTCAGCGGCAATTTCGATCCCATTTCGTCGAGAATCCGGTTAATTTTTAGACTATTGCAATGTAGAACGTTTGTCGGTGATCTTCCAGATAGAAGCTACACGAGTTACGATTGAAAGATGTAATTGTAACTTTGGTAAATTTCGTCGCGTTTCAGCGGCCATTTCGATCCCATTTCGTCGCGAATCCGGTTAATTTTTAGTCTGTGATAACGGGGAACGTTTGTCGGTGATCTTCCAGATAGAAGCTATACGTGTTACGATTGGGAGATGTAATTGTAACTTTGGTAATTATCTTCGCGTTTCAGCGACCGTTTCGATCCCATTTCGTCGCGAATCCAGCTAATTTTTAGACCGCGATAATGGAGAACGTTTGTCGGTAATCTTCGATTGGGAGATGTAATTGTAACTAGATTTAAGGTTGGAAATCGAGGCGGATGTCGATGGAGCGAGGCGATATAATTAAAAGGTTTGCGTGGAAATGGGTCTTGTTAGTGGCCGATTCATGGCTTTATATTGGGATATGAAAATGATCTCGGCTCGACATTCGTATGGTAATGTTATGGTATCAATCGCCTTCGCTGCTCGCGTGTCGCGATTAAGTACGAGAGATTACGCGTACGTAGGCGAGGCAACAGCGACTTTAACGCTTCTCTGTTCGAGCAGACATGCACTAGCAAGGATCAAAAATCGACGAGGAAAGCGCGCGGTCGTTGAAGCGTTAACGCATTCGCCAAGAGTGACGCATCTGTCCAGCCTTTCAGAACTATTCCCATAAATTTCCATTATTTCCCTCCTATTTCCTTTCTCTACCATTCTCATGGCCCACCCTGTATAAGGTACTTGGAAAATTAAATTTAGCGCTTCTACTTTTTTTAATCTTCGACCGAAGACTCTGCGTTTAGCGTTGTCAGCTAGGTCACTCTATTTTTGGATATTTCTCTGTTTCGATGTTTTATTTCATTTTCTATTTTATTTCCTTCGAAATTCTTCCAGTTTTGTCGTTTCATCGTTAGCTGTCATGCTGGTAACTCGATTGCTGCTCATGGTGGTCGTCGGTGGTGTCAATAGCCGGGACATTGGACGATTAGTCGGTTAACCATAAGCAAAGTATCGTCGTTGGCACATTTATAGACACGAGAAGCTAATTAATCTCGGCGTTCGTGCACCCGCATATTCATCGCGTCAATCCGTCAGATGCATCGCGAGTGCCACTTTGAAATCGCTTACTTTTATTCGTTTATCCGTCACCTGTTCGCGCGATAATATTGACCGATATGATCAATGTCAATTGGAAAGCACGGGGTCACGGCGAAAGAAAAACGCGCTATGGAGGACACGGTCTCGCGTAATCGCGTTCCGTATTATTTCGTCGTTACACGCTCGGAATAATGAAAATACTCTCGCGGCCTCCTGTGCGCGGTATGCAAATGCAGCTTGGCAGTCGATGCGTCGAACGAGTATTTCTTCACTTTCCATTTGAAATGCCGCATTTGTAATAACCGCTTCGGTTACACGACCGCGCGATTTGTCTTTCGTTACGCGTCTAATTAATTTTTCAATATTCCCTCTTATTCGATTTTCTACACTCTTATTCCCAGCTAGCCGTCAATTCGATCGCTCGCGGTAGATTTACCGTGAAACGACTATTTTTCAACTTTCTATAGAAAATTCCGCGTTTAACGTTAATATTTTGGTCACTAGATCGAGTGTTTTATCCTTTAGCATACGTGTAATCGATTTTTCAACGTTCTTAAACGTTCTTCTTTTCTCCGCTTTTCATCTATCCGTCAATTCGATCACTCGTGATAGATTTACCGTGAAACGACTATTTTTCAACTTTCAATTTAAAATTCCGCATTCTATATTAATATTTGGTCACTCTACCGCGTGTTTTAATTATTTTTCAACGTCCTTTAACACGTCCCTTTTCTCTCCTCTTGCCTTTTCGAGCACAGGTGCGATTTTTTCGCCCGAAAACGTACGCGCCGCGCTTATAGTCCGTCCGAGTGGAAGTGACTGTGAAAACTACAGGGTGGGCTGTTGTTCGGTATCGTAGGAACGGTTGCGAAACCGCGGTTCCGTTCGCGCGTCGGAGCCGAGGTTGTTTCCTCGGGTGTTCACGTCGCGGCGACGGTTTGCGGCGCGTATCGCGAGGAAACGCTCGCGTTTTACTTCCTCTGTTACTCTCGCCTGGTTCGCACGGGCGTTATTAACGCTGGCCTGGAACTGGCCGGAGGAAACGAGCGGTTTTACGATACAAATATGCCTGACGTCACCCGGCGCGCGCTCGTTCAGGCCCGAGATGGATGAGCCTGTTAAAAAATTACGCCGCGATAAATTGCACCGGAGGATTTGTGAAAGAAGTTGCACAAGCCCGCGGAGTCGAACGTGCGACTAATCCCAGCGCGAGGCCTGCCTCTCGGCCAGATACCAGCCGCATTTCCCATCGCAAGGACACCGAAGAAGGGGAGACACGTAATAACAACGAGATACGCGAATCCAGGGTAACCGAGTGAACGGCGGGTGTAATTAGGGACGCCCGTCTAACCGCGAAATTTCGTGATCTTATTAAATCCAGAAGGACGTTGGCGAGCGTTGCCGGGGAAAAAGGGAAAGGCTGGGATTATTATTACTCACAGGCCAAGGTGCTCGCGCTCGGATCTCCGGCGTTCCTCGAGATTCTCCCGACGCCTCCGTCTCACCTGTCCAACCTCGCCGATCCACGTGGACCTCTCGCAAACCTGCCCATCCGATTTACCCACTCTCCTAACCGATCTCCTTACCGATCCCTCTTTTCCGTACCGTCGCACCAGCAACCTTCCATCCGATACGAGTAGCAAACAACGGAACCGAGAACGCGCTAGAATCAGAGTGTCAATTCGATCCGCGAGAAACAAGCGAATTTTTAATTTTTAGCTTTCTTCCTTAGGACCGAAGAGACCGTGATACCGATTGTGAGAATTAAATCAGCGCGAAAGGAGCGAATTTTGAATTTTGTTCTTTAAGGCGGAGGGTTAGATAATACGAGTGTGGGAATTAAATCGGCGCGAAAGGAGCGATTTTTAATTTTTAACTTTGTTTCTTAAGACGGAGAGTACGGTGACACGAATTTGAGAATTAAATCGGTGCGAAAGGAACAAATTTTAAATTTTCTCGTAATTTGACCAAAAATTTGAAATGTTTGTTAAGTAGATAAAATATACATCTAATAAGGGAAATATTCTGTCATTCGGATAATCAAGATTCGCGTAATCGAATGTTCGAGTATTTTCGAACACGGCGTTAAAATTCATTGATACCTCGTTGTCCGAGCACTGCCGATCGTGCGATAAGAAGAAACGAGGACTCGGATCGCGGTAATATTTTTAATTCGCGTGCAGACGAGCTTAAGTACAGTCGTCCAGAGCGGAATTCGCGATACTGCTCGGAGTGAGAAAGAATCGAGCGGAATGGAACGGAGAGTAGAACGTCGGTTATGCGAATGAAATCTGCGAGAAAGTAGCTGATGTTGAATCGTGTCGTAAATCCACGCGAAATTGAAAATATCTCGCTCATTAATATCTCCCGAGTAAACGAATACGCGCATTACGTATCTATTACGTCTAAATTAAATATCCCCTGTTCTAATCGCATTTGCTACATTCGGATAATCAAAATTCGCACAATCGACGTCTCGGTGTGTTCAAATTCAATTATACCGAGTTAAAATCCCACACTGGAGCGTGTGTGCGTGCGTGGTGATGATCGACGATGACGCAGATAGAAAGAAACGAGATTTTCAATCGCGGGAATATTTTTAACTCGCGCGCAGACAAGTTTAAGTACGGTGATCTAGAGCGGAATTCAAGCATAGACGCGTAGTTATGGACTAAGAGGTGACCAGTGATTGGCACTCGATTTGCCAGTGGCGCCGCGGCGGCCACCGGTCATCCCGGGTACCAGCATTAGCACCGTGAAAGCATTTACTCGAAATAGATCGCGGTAATTAAATAGCCTCGTTCCTAATCGCGCAACCACAATTTAATACGCATTACGATAAAGAAAGCACTTATCCCGATACTGTGCATAAGTTAGGCAGAATTAGCTCGACAGTGAACGTGTTAACAAAAATTTTCACGATGCTTCACGATAAAATAGTTTAAGCGAATTGCGTGTTAACTAAAATACGATATCTTCGTTTCTTAAATTTAATCTGTAATTTTAAAAATTCGAGAATCACAACCTCGTATTGGAAATTGAAAGAGACAAAGGATTTGTTTTTAAAAACAGAGGAAAATTGATAAATCGCTCTTTTCATCGAGTTAGCTTTATAGAATCGATTGGAGAGGGAATTTGAAAGAAGAGAGAGAGAAAAGGAAAGAAGAAGAAGAAGATTGGATTTTCGGGCGTTGTATCGCGAAGCGAACGAAATTCTTCCGCGTGAAATTTCGTCGACCCGATTTCGTTTGCAACGAGAAGAGGAATCACGCGAAAGGATCGAGGCCAATGAATGGCTGAATGTCTGTGTTATCCGTGGAAGGTGAAAAGGAGAAGTTTGACGATAAAAACGGCATAAATCAGAGCCCCGGTCGATCTCGGGGAGTTTGCCCGAAAGTCCCTGTAATTTCGAGCGGGGCACTAACTGAAACGAAGCTGGTGTACTCAAATGCGCCTAAACACGAAATTGAAGCCGGGCTGATCGGGAAGGCAGCCAAGGCAACGGCAGCAGCAGCAGCTTCTGTGCGCGATATAATCACCGAGATTTCCTTGCGATTTCGTGGAACATCTGGGCAATTTGCGTGCGAGATGAGAAACCCCGCAGGCCGTCCACCGAGACAGCGTGCGGGATTCGCTTTTGCCACGGACACCGATGTAATCGCCGGTCAATCCTTTTCGGCCCGCAAAAACCCTAGAAATCGAGAAACCATGGGCTTCCGGAATTTCGTCTCGGCCTGCCGAAAAATCCGCCGGCCGATTTTTGCCTTTGTCCGAGCATCGCCTAATAGAAATTCCACGAATCGGTTAGCGCAAGGTAAAACGGTCCCCGTGTCGCTATAATTATTGCAGGTATGTCCGATTAATTGAAAACACGCGGCAGCCGCCAAAATCCCGACGTCTATCTTTATTTTCGCCCGATCGCGTAATAGAAATTCGAGGAATCGATCGAAAAAGATGAAATCGTTCCTGTATCTTAAACGGGAAGAACTCGAGACAGATTCCAAAGTTTTAGTTTTCGATTATACCACGAATGGCATCTCTTCTGTGTAATAATAATAATCGATTTTCGAAAGCACACGCCATAAATATTAACGACGATACTCTCGTACCTTTCGATTCAAAATTTTCGTCCAAGGCACAACTCAGCATCCTAAACGACATCGACCATGCCCATTCAAATTTTCCACGTTTTCTCCTCGGCGAGTTATCACGTTTCCTGTATCCCACGTTCGCTCGGGTAACTGGCGAGGAAAAAAAAAGGAAAAAAGGAGGGAAAAAGAGGAAAAAAGAGGAGAAATAAAGGTGGAACGTAGATTATTTACGGCCGAGAAGGCGAGACGAAGAGGAGAGGAGAAGCGAAGATCATCCGTTCCGTTGCGGAAATGCAGATCGCTAACGATTTCGTTACATAAACCGCTGCGTTCTTTTTACGATGGTGGCTAATAGCCGTTCAATTTATCGCGAATAATGATATGCGTAATACCGCGTTGAAACACAGTTACACCGGTGTACCTTCGGTAAGTACGCGGGAGCGAGATAACATCTGCTGAGGGCAGCGGTGAATAATTATGAAAACGCCGCGCCACAATGCGTTATACGCTGGTCGCCTGTAATTTATGCGAATGGCAATCGAATTGAAAATCACACGTGCTGTGGAAGACGTAACGCGATTAATTGATACCTCGCGAACGTTCTAATTAACTTAACGAACGGTATGATTATTTCTGTTAAGCAGATTTCTCGGCTTCATTACGGCCATCTATCACGACACCTAACCGCTTAATTCTCTTACGCGATTTAATCGCGCCGCGCGTAATTCCGGCGAAAACATCGCGCGTCAATCGCCGAATTCATTTCGTCTCGCGATATTTGTTTCACGCGAGGGAGAACAATCTCATGGTCGAGATGTTCCGCGATCGCTATGGCAAGCACTCGTCTTCCCACGACGTTCTATTAGCTGCAATTCGAGCCATTAGGGTTATTTAAATACAACCACGGTGTTTAATCGGAATTATTCGACAAGTGGAGTTCCAGAGTGTAAATCCGTAACGATAGATTTATTAGAAGCTAAAGGGAATTGAAAGCGAAGTACTATTGCGATAATTGCACCGATTCTACGATTCTTTGCTCGCTTAACTTTTATTCATTGATTCATTCATTAACACACAAAAATCTCGCGTACGTTTCGATGATCGTTTTAAATATTCTTATTCCTATGATAATATACAGCCGGGAAAGATATGATTGATTTACTAATGTTCCGGGGACACCTTATATAACGCTATATATTATAATACCATTGTTTTATAATTATCATCCAAGTTACTCGCGTCGATTCGTTAATCGTTTTTCTTTCTTGCTTTCAGAGAGGAGCTAGCGATGAAGATCGGTCTCACGGAAGCACGGATACAGGTCAGTAAGTCGTACACTCGTCAAACGAAATGCTCAGGGGGCGGAAGAAAGGTATGCACCGTCGAATACCGGGTGGGTTTGCCTTTGAAAAAGATAGGAGAAAAGCGTAAAACATCCGTGAGCTCGACCTCCGAGCAAATCCAAGTCAGAGATCAACATCTCGCCCTCGAGGTGCGGCTCTCTGTCGTCATTTGAACGAATTATAAATATTAATGGTCGTTATTAAATTTAAATCAACTGAACGAGACACGTAGTATTTAAATGTCGGTATTTTTCCTCGCGCAGACGTACAAAGTGTCATCGCGATGTATGAAATATTAAAATGTTGCCATTTCTTGTCATCGACTTTGCACACGCACGGTCTTCTCTCGGCCGCCATTTTCCTCCGGCCAGCAAACGAAGATCGATGCGCGACGGATATAACCTTTTCGAGCGGAGTTTTTCACGATAAACAGAGATAACGATAACGGAAATTCTTCAAAGCGAAATTCCACCAATGACCCCCCTGGCACGTGAATTATTGCCAGTCAAACGCGTTGCCATCGTCGACCTCGCATTGAATTTGCCACTTGACACGTTGATAATGAGACTTCTCATTTGCGTACGACATAGTTGCTGACCGTTCGCGAGAAATCTTATTTATAGACACTGGTATCGCGTTTCTTCGCGCGTTTTACGAACAACGGTGTGCGTCATTTTCGCGACAGGACAAACGGAACCGATTTATTTAAATATCGCGCGACGAAAAAGATCGCACGAACACCGGCCGAGAGGATGGAAGTTAACTCGTTTTGAATTTCTCATCTGCAGAGCAATTGAAAACACGCGGCTTCTTGCACGCGTCTTTGCAGATTCAATATTAATTTTCGTGCCAACGAGTATTTAATTATCAGTAGTTAATTTTTTCCAACATGTCACTATAATTAATTTCCTCCGTGCGCGCTTTATTTATGCATGCATTACGGATTGGTAATTCCAATGCGAAACAAGCAAAAATAAAATTCCGATTAATTTTCATTACGCACGCATTTCGAACCGATAATTTCAGTGTCCATCGAACACTTATTTATAAAAAAATAGATTTTTCCGAATATCCTTCCGATTCGCGTCGTCTGCTTGCATTTGCGACAAGTGTTAACCGATGGTTTGGCAGCTGGAAATCTTCGCGATTTTTCTTCTAATTCAGGTGCAAGAAATTTCACTGTATCTCTTAGGGTTCTATTCCTTTCAAAGTCTCTCGACTTCGATATCGAATCAATCAGGATCTATATGGTTTTCAAATTATCGATTATAAATTTCGACGGTGTCACTTGCTTCGCGATTTTTCTTTTAATTCAGGTACAATGAGTTTCTCTACATCTGCACGTGTTCCCTTTCTTTCAAAGTCTTCCCCGTTTTATTCCCTCTGCCTACGGTCATTTGACCGGTCACGGTAGGTTTAGTGTTAAAAATTCAATTTAGCAGATCTTATCGGGACACTCGTTTCTACGAGTTAATGCCAGTTTTCCGTTCAAAAGTATTATATATCGTAATAAACGCGAGTACTTATCCCGATAAAATCTGATTTTTAAATTCCCACTTAAAAAGCAGATTTCATCGAAGAACTCACGGCGAATGAGTTCGCCGGATAGGGATTTATAGGGTTTGCGAGCGATATCCAGCCTATCTACTCGTGAAAATCCTTTCTCGTTAACGACCCGTCACGATTAAAACGATTAACGCGATCGAACGCGAGGTTAGACGGAAAGTTCGCGAGCAATTTGTCAGAGGGAAATCAGCCGAGCGGATCACGAGATCGGACGGTGATCGGCTTCTGAAGAAACCGTGAGAAAACGGCTAGGAAATGGCTAGGAAACGTCGAGAAAACACCGAAGAAACTCGAGGCGAAAGGAAACGGAGAGTAAATCGTCCGCGCGGCATCGGCGTCGCGTTGACAGGCGGAACGCGTCGGTAAAAATCGGGCGGTGATCGGTTTCTGGAGAAACGGCGAGAAAACGGTGAGAAAACGGCGAGAAAACGACGAGAAAACGACGAGAAAACGGCGGAAAAACGACAAGGAAATTCGCGGCGCAAGGAAGCGGAAAGTAAATTGTCCGCGCGACATCGGCGTCGCGTTGGCAAGCGGAATGCGACGGTAAAAGTCGGGTGGTGATCGGTTTCTGAAGAAACGGCGAGAAAACGGCTAGAAAACGGCGAGGAAACGACTAGGAAACTCGCGGCGAAAGGAAGCGGAAAGTAAATCGTCCGCGCGACATCGGCGTCGCATTGGCAGGCGGAATGCGTCGGTAAAAGTCGGGCGGCCGAACAACCGGCTAATTCGCTCAATTAGTTTAATTTATTCGCGGTATTTACTCGCTTTCGCCCTTGCCTGTTGGCCACTCGCGCGCCTCTCGCCTCGGCCATCCAACGCGCCCACTTACGCGTGTCTTTCTCGCGCCATGAAAGTCCACACACGGCTCGGTACTTTTCATTATACTTGCAAATACGTCCGCGTCCACCGCGGATCCACGATTTATTCGCACTTCCAAGTTATTACGCGAGCACACGCCACGTGGGGCGTCGTTAACCGAATGACACGGTGCGCAGGGGACCACGGACTCTCCTTTTCCGAAAACCAACTCGCCCGAACTCGCGCGAGAGTTGCAAGATGGCGACCGGTTATGGGAGCGGTCGATACCGGTCGCTCCCTGGAATCGATCGCGAAAATTTGAGAGAACGAGGGAAAAGAGTGGATGCGTGAATTTGAAATTTAGATTCGGGTTTGAGTCGAATTCTGGAATATTTGCGAGCCTTTTTCTTAAAATTTTGTATTTCGGGTGATTTCTTTTTCTTTCTCGGATGTTTTGAAGGCATTTTCTTTCCCCTCTCGCGTAATAGTCTTGCGATTAGCGTTTCCTTTCTCTCGAGATTTTATATTTGAGGTCCAACTCTTCTGTACGCTGTGTGTAAAATTTTATTTTTAAGGTAGGTTCCCTCTCTTTCGTTAAAAATTTCACATTCGAGGTTCGCTCTTCTCTGTCGCGTAAAACTTCGTTCTTAACGTCCAGTCTCCCATCTCTCTCGCTTAAAATTTTATATTTAGAGCCTAGCCTTCTTCTTCACCCACCTAAAGTCTTATATCTCGTCTGCAGTCTTCCTCTCCCATCGGAAACTTTACATTTCGCGTCGCCTTTTCTTTTTCTCTCGTCTAACACGATATATTCGGCGTCCGCTATTCTCTCAGACCGAAAAATCTTATACTCGAGGCCCACTCGTCTCTGTCACCTAAAATTTTATCCCCAACGCCGAGGCTTCCTTCTCTGGCGCATAAAATCTTGCACTCGTGGCCCGTTCCTCCGTCTTCTCTCGCTTCAAGATGGCGATTCGGCAGATGCGTCTCGTCCGAATATTCAACCTTGTCTCCGGATAATTTTGATCTACGCTCTCGAATACGCGTGGTGGAATGTTTCGCGGGATATTAATTCCTGGCCTATCGTAAAGCATAATTATTTAACGACGAAGCTTTCGTTGGAGGAAGCGCGTGGTGCGGCGCGAAGGATGGAGGGAAGAGAGCCGATGAAAGGGAGGAGAGAGAGAGATGGAGAGGGAGAGAGAGAAGGCCGGCGTCCGCGTAATTAATGCGGCACGATTAAGCACGAAACGACTAGGTTCCGGCGGCGAATCGTGGTTACGTTTTGTTTTAAAAGCCGCAAGTCGGATGTTTAGCTCCCTGCTGGGGGCAATCCTGCTCACCGTGGGGGGTCCTGGCACCCGACCCCCCACACCCCGTCACCTTTAACTCTCCATACGCCTAGCAACCACTTTGCCTCTTCCACCGTGTGTCCGACCGCGTCCTTCCACTCGTTCCGTCTCCGCAACCGCCTTTTCCGTTCCGTTCCCGTTCCCGTTCCTCTTCTCCTCCACCAGCCGACCTCTCCTACAGGTTACGCAATTCTCCGCTGGCTGTTGCTTCCTTTCCTCTGTTTCCTCCGTCTCTCCGTTCCCCGGCAAATCCGGAGTAAACGCACTCGCACTTTTCGATGGATAACTTTTCCCACTTTCCATCTTTTCGGGGGATCGTTTTTCCCTCTTTCCGGTGGATCGCTTTTCTCTCTTTTCGGTGAATCGCTTTTCCCTCTTTTCCTCTTTCCAGTGGATACGATTTTCTCCATTTCCTCCTTTCAGGTGGATACCGTTTTTCCTCTTTCTCTCTTTTCGGTGCGTCGCTTTTCTTTATTTCCGGTAGATCGCTTTTCCCTTTTTTCGGTGAATCACTTTTCCCTCATTCTTATATCCTATTTTCCCGCGATCCCGTTTTCACCTCATTTCCTCGGATAGTCGCCTTTTACTCTGCTTAGCACTGCAACGAGCAGCTGGATACACCAGGTATACGCGAAGGATAATTATCGTCGCGGTATAATTGCGGACAAATAACACGCGTATACCTGAAATTACGTTGCACGTTTACTCTCGTAGCTTTTAATCGCGATGTATATCAAAGGTGGCTAAGTTCATTAATGTTTTGTGTTTTTTTTTTCTCAAAGATATGTCGTGATTTTTCCTGTTAAAAGCCTCGACACTTGACACGTTTCAACCTGCACTAATCGGTGACAATAAAGGAGGGGGTACTGAACCAACGTCATAGTTTGTTCGCGCGTTCGCGTGTTGAAATCGCTTCGCGATCGACTTGTTCCTCATGTGTATAACACGAAGTCTGGAAATTATATGGTTAAAATTGGAAGATAATTCGACGCTGTGTATAGTATTCGCTTGGTATGATCGCGCCTCGTTGGTGGATCGAAGATGTTCAAAAAGGATACACGGTATCAGTCAAAAATCTTGGCAATTAAAAGATAAAAACTTTCGATACAACGTTAGTTATAAAGGCTCAAGACGATTTACACCGTAAATATCGTTAAATTTTCTCTAAAAGTGCTTACCATACCGTCCTAAACGTTTCAACTCTTCATCTTGATCTGAATCGTCCACTGTGATCGACTTGTTGACCGTTTCTGATGTACATAGCAAGAAATCTGCGAATTAAATGGGTAAAATTGAGAAACATCATTCACGTAAATATTCGGAAACGATAAATTAATCGATATATTACTCGAAAGCACTGTCAATTAAAAAATAAAAACTTTCAGTGCAACCTTAATTCACATTTCGTTAATCATACACACTTAAAACGATTCACGCCGTAATTCTTGATCTCGATTTGATTCTCGACGCAAAGAACTACGTTTCTATCCGAATAAAATTGGGAATTAATTTCCTTGCAAACAATTACTTGTTCGAACAAACGATTTCGACTAGTAGCAACGTGCTTCTCTCCTAAATTTGCATGTTCTCTCCTAACTCTGGCCCAAGTTACGCAATCCTACGACTCTCTTTCATCGAATTCTCGATTAACCAGGAATCGAACGGAGATAGAGAGAGAGAGAGAGTTGGTCGATGTGGAAGGTCGACTCGGTTAGTATAGTTTCGCTATGGAGATGTGGTCGAGGAGATAGAGAGAGGGGAAAAAAGCGAGGCAGAGCGATTAGTATGGCAGCGGAGGTGATCCCACGACTGAGAGAATGCTTTCCCGCTGTCGAACGATCGATCGAATCGATTTTCGAATCGCAAAGTCATCCCGAAATATCCGTTCCCTGCTTCCATCCTTCTGCCTATCCAATGACTCGGCTGCATCGTCGCCGATTGTACCGGCAGTGTCTACATCCATCCGGCGGCCCTTTTGATTTCCCTCCGGCAAACCTCTCTACTACGCCCTTAATCGCCCCGGTTTCGAACATCCGAGGAAAAAAATAGAGTATCGTAGTAAAATCGCGGTGGAACGCCACTAGGACCTGTTCTCCTCGTCTCGCGAATCGGCGTCCGAGTTAAGGATGTTCTATAACGGAATCCGAACAAATCGCGATCGCTGCCGTTGATATACAGCGATGATCTAATCACCGTGATCTAATCGCCGTGATCTAACCATCGTGATCTAATGCAGTGGCGTTTTTATGCCACTGTGAGAATAAAGTAAAGCAAAGAACCACGAGCGAGCGATCTGTTTTTAATATTTAAGGTAAAAAGTAACGATTCAGTTACTTGGCAATTTTTTAACTCGAGTGAGAATAATATTTCGGTGTCTAGCAAAAGGAATTATCGAGATTAATTTCTTTTTTATCGTTTACTACGTTTTTTCGACGCCGAAGTTTCTTCGAAGCTTCGTTATTTCCTCGCAACGAGAGGATCCTGGCAATTTTTTAACTATTCCTTCAGAGTGAGGATAATATGATACCTTCGTGATTTTAGAAAGCCGATTCTCGGTCTCTAGTAAAAGGAATTATCGAGATTAATATCTGTTTTATCGTTTATTATGGTTTTACGATGCCGAAATTTCTTCGAAGCTTCGCTATTCATTTGCAACGATAGGATCCTCGAGCGTAAAGGGTTGATAACGCGAATTCTCCGTTTTTCCACCTACTAACGATCGAGAAATAGACCGTTTTCGACGGGAAATTGTTACGTCTCGAGTTAGCCACCCAAACCCGAGCCTCGAAGAAGCGAAGTAACAGCGAGGAAGTAACCCCGTGACAGCGAGGTAACCGAACCGAAGAGGAATCCTCGAAGCCAATTTGTCGCGTGTCGCCGAGCCTATAAAACTGTCCTTCGGGACAAATTACTTGCTAAACTCCGGTGTTCGAGTCTGCTCACCTCGAAACGAAGTTGCTGGAACGTCGCGTCACGAGGTCCTGCGAGGACTCTCTGTGCTCGGTCTTCCAGAAAACGAGCAGATGTTTACGACAAAAGCCCGCGGTTATTGAACCAGTTGGCCGCTCGTCATTACGTTCCGTCACGAGACATATGAAGGCAATTTGTTCGAGTGGAGCTCATTCGTCTCGTTTCTCCGAGGCTTCCCGACGATAACGCGAAATCCGGCTGCAACGCGGATTCGTGCTCCCTGGGCACGACACGAAATCGACCTAACAACCGAAAAGGAGACTGCGGAATTAAAGTCCGTTAAAGAAACCAGGGGGGAGAAAAGGAAAGGAGAGAGAGAGGAGAGAGGGGGAGAAGAAGGGGATCAGGGAAGACGAGGGAGGAGAGCTTCCGTTGAACTGATTAGAGCTCGAGTCTTCGAGGAACCTTCGCGATGGAATGCGCTCGAATGGTCGACGCATCACGAACCACGTTCCTTTCATTCGCGATCCTCCTGCCGGCCTTTCACGGCTGCGAAAACTCCTTCGTCCACTACGAAAATCTCACTCTGTCCGATCCTGGTCTCCGGAAATCAAGCATCTCACGCGTTCCGTTTCTCTCCTTGGTTCGGTGCTTCGAGTTTCCGATTTTTCGACGGGTAACCAACGAACGGCTGGGAAGAATGCCGCCGACCTTTCACGGGTGCGAAAATTCCTTCGTCCACTACGAAAATCCGACTCTGTCCGATCATAGTCTCCGAAAACCAGGGATCTCTCACGCTTTCCGTTTCTTTCCGTTTCTTTCTTCGATTCGGTGCTTCGAGTTTTCAAATTTTTCAACGGGTAACGAACGGCTGAGAAGAATTACCTTTCACGGCTGTAAAATCTCCTTCGTCCAGTACGAAAATCCGACTCTATCCGATCGTGGTCTCCGGAAACCGGGGATCTTCCGTTTCTCTCCTCGGTTCGGTGCTTCGAGTTTCCGATTTTTTGGACGGGTAACGAACGGCTGGGAAGAATGCCGACTAACGGTCCCGGGATGGCCGATATTTCGTTGATTCCCGAGGGGAAGAAGGAAGACGCAGGTAGGAGAAGAGATAGACCGAGAAGGGAAAGAGAAAGGATCGCGGCCTCTGCCTTCCAGCGATCTTCGGTTTCCTTCCATCCTCCGGAGTAATGATATACCGCGAGTTTCCTGAAAAAGGGAGAATACGTCGCGTTAACCAGAATTCGCACTTCCACCGCTCGCCAACGACTTCCAGAGAACGCAGTCAGTATTTGCTTTCCGACCCGGAATCGGATGAATAGCTTTCCTGAAACCCGACTCCAAATCGATTCCTCCTCGCTTCCAGGCCCTAGGCCTGCTTCCCTGAACGCGTCCGCGTAACCACCCAGCGATATTCCGAAAATAGACAAAACGCGCGGACCTGCAGCCCTTTCCTATACCAGTTCCCTTTCGATCTTTCCACGCAAAAGCCGATGATTGCACGACGTTCCTACTCCACGCGATGTTCGCGGACACTGAAAATCGCTGTCGCTATGCTTTGCTCCTTTTCTAGAATTCTCCTCTCCGTTAACCATCGTCTAACATTGCTCTTACAGAATACATCGATTTATAATACATCGGTCCTTTGAAAACTGAAAATCTGACTCACACGAAGTAACAAGTTTCTAAACAATCAATCGAGTTCTAAGCGTTTAAAAATTGGAAAAGGAAGATAGAAAATTGAATTTTTTGACCCTTTAAATAGAAAAGTTGTCGACATCTATGCACCCTGTTCCAAAGTAACAGATAAATGTTTTCTATACCGTTTTGTTGCTAATATCAAAGTTAAAGAATAATAGTATCGAACGATAAAGAAAGGAAAAAGGAAAGGGAACGGAGTCTCTAGACCCGAAGACGCCGTCGATTTAGGTATAGCATCGGTACCCATCGATGAGGAGTATCGTGCTACACGTTCGACCGATGGAGGATGCAGAAAATTAGTATCGCGATACGGTATCTCACGAGAATCGGTGTTTGAAGGCTCCGGCTGAATTAATCCCTCGCATTATACGCTGGTCGCGTGAGCCAAATTATACCGAGCGTGTTTCAGCGTAAATAAAATTTATACACATTGTGGAAACTTTGATAGCTTCGCTGCGAACGGAATGGTACACGTCGGCTAAGCAGAATCGAACCGATTTAACCGCGTAATTTTTTACCGTTTAATCATAGCATAGAGAGTTCAAGGCGTTTAACCCCTCGCGCCGCGATTTATTTACGAGAAACTGTGCAATGTGAAATTACTCGATTTTAATTAGCCAGGATATAGCTCTCACATTCGCGATAAGATTGTAAAGTTCTTTATGCAAATTTTCCACGCGTTCGACGCGATTTTAATCGATTGAAATTAATCGTGTTTATTTAATTCTTGCAAATCCATTTACGGTTGATACAGCATTCTAATGCATTCTTAACGCGTTGACCGTCGCGCACTTTTCTCATTACTAATTGTCGAAAAAATTGTTAAAATGAAACGAATATCGCGACAGACAGTGGACGCGTCGATACGCTAATTAACAAACCGCTATATTTGTCGATATTTGAACGCGTGTCAGAGCGACAAAGAGAAAAAAGAGAGAAAAGAGAGGGAAGAAGGAGGTAAAGGGAGAGAGAGAGTAAAAAGGCGTTGTTTGGTTACAGGTCTGGTTTCAGAATCGACGCGCAAAGTGGCGGAAACAGGAGAAGGTCGGGCCGCAGGCACATCCGTACAATCCGTACTTGGGCTCAGGTGCACCACCTCCGTCGGCGGTGGTCGCGCCGACCTTGCCGAACCCTTTCGCCCACCTGGGCACGTTTGCCCTGCGGAAACCCTTCGACGCGTTTCGTTACCCACCTCTGGGTCACGGACCGGTCCTTCCCGGTAGTTACACCGCTCATCCCTATCATCGCGCGCCGCCACCTCTGCTACCACCTGGAATGCCTCTGCCTTACACGTCGGCCGCGTCCTTTCAAAGTCTCCTGGCGAACATCTCCGCGGCGCAGCGGCCGAAATTGGTGCGCGGCTCGCCGCCGCCGCCGCCGCCGNCGGCCATCACTCTGCCCCATCCGCCGGTGCCGCCGCCTCCGCCGACCGCCAGCTCGCCCCAAGGCTCGCCCACAGGCAGCGTCGGCCTGCCAGACATCGACAGACGATCCAACAGCATCGCCTCCCTCAGACTCAAGGCCAGGGAGTACGAGCTCCACCTCGAGATGCTCCGCAAGAACGGCGATCTCATCAGCTGAAGAGGTGTCCGACGACGCCTTGCTACCGTTCCATCAACGCCGCCCCGACGTCCACCAGACCCGTCCACGCCGACGCACCTTTCGTACCAGATACGAGCCAAAGAACTCGCTTCCAAGTGGCCCACCGCTTCTCCCACTTGTTCCACTCCGCCTAGTACGCGAGGGAAGGTTGAACGACGGTTATCCTTCTTTCTGTGATCACTTGTGCCTTCGTTACGTAATCTAATCTTAGGAGCCGAGCGAGCGCGTGTCCGCCTCGAATCGCATGCCGGCGATCACCGAAGTCTCGGGACGATCGACGCGGACTCCGCGCCTCATCGCCCGGACGATCGCCGGCCTCCATGAGATTCCAGGCACCACCGACGCTCGGACCATTCGTCACAGTACACTCGTGCGACCGGCGATTCGCCCGGTCCGGTTCGCGTCCGCGATCTTCAAGATTTCCACGATCTTTCGGTGCATCCCGGAGATCCTCGAAATCTGCAAGGTCGTCGCGACGCTTACTCCACCGGACGAATCGTTTCAACGACAGTCCTCTACAGCCTCGTTCCTCCGCGAACGACAACACCTGTCACACGTACAAACGAGTTTCTTCAACCTCCCTCTCAAACGCCATTCGCCATGCCGACTTCGAACGGTCGCGGAGAGACCTCTTCGTACTGTATGTGATTTACAGTAACGGCGAGAACACGTTTCGGACTGTATACAGGAATATATATGTAAATATATGTGCGAGCGAAGCCTCTGGAATCTGACGCGCGACTCGCGCGAAAATTCGCCGAACTGAAGCCCGTCGGTCGCGAGGTTCCCTCGGTTCCCCAGGTCCCCCGGCGAATAAGGATCGTCTGGCATTCACGACGTTTCCCCGTGAATAGCGGATCTTCTTCGATTCACCAAGAACCTCGCCGGGAAATCGCGATCCGCGCGGGAAAGGCTTCTTCGAAGAATCTTCGCGGCGAGACACCCGGTAGATTCCAGGGGCGATTCGCCGGGAAAACGATCCTCGGTCGCGTGCACCGCCGATCGGGAACGTCCGCTCGCGATTCCGTAAGGTTTACTTTTTAAGCGAAAAAGCATCATCGAAAAATGTCCGTCCAGAAAGATTCCTCTGCGAGATTTTTAATCGTCGTACGCGCGTCGAGGAAGCGAAACGATTCGTTGCTCCGAAGGCGAGCAAACGGGAAAGAATGGGAAAAGGATGAGACAGAGGAAACGATAACGCGAAAAACGATAGCGCGCGAAAACGTGAGTTGAAGGGTTTTTTTTCCTTTTTTTTTTCGAGAGAGAGAGGAAAATTCGAGATTAGCGAAGACGGGCGCGAGCGTTCCGGGGACAGCGCGCGATTTCTCTGCTTTTTACACGGATCGTCGTGCGAATTTTTAGATAAGGGGATAGAAAAGACAAAAAAAAAAAAAGGTAACACATGTGCTATTTATATACGCGTTCTTTAATTCTTGAATGTTCAACGTTTATTACGATAAGTTTTACGACTGTATTAAGCATTACCCTAGCGTGTAAGTTGATTGTAAATAATCTAACGACGCGTGCGCGAGTCTGCGCGCGGTCAGTCCCCGCGATTCCGCTCGCGGATCGCGCGGCGATATCATTAGCACATCTCAGAGAAACAGGACGTCGCGCCCGTACAGCTACCGTCGCCAAGTGTTTAACGATCTCCGAGAGAGTTCAGCGCGAGGAACGATCGAACTTGCGTTATAGGAACTACCGATCCGCTCGAGGAGGATCTCGAACGGAGAGGGAACAAAAAAAAAAAAGAAAAACTGAGAAAACGAGAAGAAGAAAAAGCGAAAAAATGGGTGAAAAAAAGACATATACGTGAATAAGAGAATGCAACGTCGTCGAACGATTTCATTTTCCACGAGTAAAACGAATCATTGGGTGTCCATTGTACTTGATTTCATTCAACCTTCTTACCATCCTCCCGTCTCGAGTGTTGCGCCAGGGAAAGAGGCATTGGAAGAACGAGTGCGAGAAGCAGAGACTGAGAGAAAGAGAGAAAGAGAGAATGTATGTGCGTGCGTGCGAGAGAATTATATATCGAGACACGAATCCTTTCTATCGATTATCCAATGATATCGATACCCGGAGAAAGAGGATCGCGACGGTGGGTAAAAAGTATTAATTTGCAGGCTCGTGGACTTCCTGAAAAAAGGCGAGAGGAGAGAAAAGGAGAGGAGAAACTCGGTATTACCTTGCACATACATTATAACTCGAAGAGTTTTCAAGAGCTTCCAACTGCTGCCGGGCTGACTTATGACAAGTAATTCGCGCCCGGGCACGCCCGTCGACGAGTTATTTAAATATTTTACAGTTTAATGGAGTCCCAGGCCATTAATGCGCGTCAGCTAATTAGCGGCATCGTGAATACCTGCGTTCCCCTCCGAGTGCTAACGATCTTGAGGTTGATAAATCGAACGATTACCGACAAAACGATCCGCCGATCAAATCTGACGCAGGCTTAAGTGCACTGCTTCCTTCGGCTCGACCATATGCTCTCTGATCGAACCTGCGTGTTACATGGTTGAGCAACGTGCAACGAGCCACCGTGAACTCGATCGCGACTAAACGCGTAATCGACGTGTCTTAACGACACCTTTTACTCTTCGACGCTCGATCCGACGCTAGAGCCGGCGTCTCCGCCGCTGCAAATCTCGGCAAACCGCGAATCCGCGCTACGGACCATTTTTCTTCTCGGTCGGAATTGATTTTACTTCCATTCGGAATCGAGAGAAATGTCGAAGACGTTTTTTTTTTTTTTTTTTTTTGACGGAATCGAGTTATTATTGCGATAGGGGTGTACTTCCGGATGATACGCTGGTAATTTTTATTTTCCGGTTGCTTTTATATCGTGTCAAGATCTAGAGAAATTTCGGAGACGATTTGTAGCGAATCGATCGAGGAAAATGCAGATTGCGATGGAGTATTCCCAAATGGTACACTGATAATCCTGGGACTCTTTAACTTGGATTTCAAACAGCGATTATAACAGGGATTATAACTAATTATATTTCCTTGTAATAATAGATAATTTGACGCGTTTAATGGAACCAGAATAGAGTAAAAATCCATCTCGATTCGAGTCTAATCGTTTAACTCAAAGTACTTTTTATATAATTCGACTTCGAAATAAAATAAGTTCCCGAATTCCACGAGGCTTCAAGTCGGACTCGAAGAAAACCTAGACAATAAATCGAATCTAAATCAAGATATCGCTTCCCAGCTGGTACCCACACATTCACAACTACGTTCCGTCGTTGAAAAAATCGGGAAGAAGACGTGTATTTCTATATTTCTCGCGGAACCGATCGGCGTAAGATCGGAGCCGCTAATTCGCGAGGATTCGTCCGGGATCGGCGTAAATTTTCGGAAAAACGCTGCGCGGATAAGGCGGCTGAGGATAAGAGGGGGGAAGGAGAAGGATGAGAGGCGTGTCCCTATGGTGATGGAGGTCCGATGATTCGGGCCGCGTGGTCTGTTGATCTCGCGCGATCGAGATGCAGACCACGCAACCGGCCGATCCCGAATTCATCGTGTTGGCCTGGCCATTAGCAAATTACTACGGTGTAAACAGTATCGACGGTGCCCGCGGGTACGTCGGCTAAGTGCACCGGTCTACGTATGCATACGTAGATGTTTATACGTCGCAGGGATAGCGGAGAAAGCCAGTTAGTTAGTAACCGATCATTATAGCGACGTTTTACACCGGCTCTAGCCACCTAATAACTGTCTACATCGGAATGAATTTAGCGATCGGTAGCAACCGGCTTCCAAACCGGCTACGTTCACCGAAAAAAGAAGTATTAGACGGGTCGAAAAGAATGTGCTCTCGAAACAGTGATTTGTTCGATACCAATTTCCGAGCTACTGCTAAGGTTATACACGGTCAACGATATCGCGGGGAACGCCTCGGCCAGGCTTCTTTTCCACCGGTATTTACCCTTTTCGGGTACCTAGACCCGAGCAGTTGAAGATTTATACGAGTATTCGGTTCGGTCCGATCGGCAAACCGGGCGTTTTCTCGTCCGTTTCGATACCCGGTGACGAAATCATCGCGAGGAAACTCCGGTGGCAATTAAGCCTGCGAAATTACAAATTTTTCCGACGCGATTCGACCGGCGAGAAATCGAAAGTTTGCCAGGACGCGTCTGGTCGACTAGGAATGCGATGAAGAAATTATCTCGATGATATTCCGAGAGTAATCGAGAATACGATGCTCCAGATTTTATCAACCGTTCGACTAGGTCGATGATCCTCGGGAAATAAGAGATTTACGAAGTTTCAGACGCGTCTCTTTACTATGCAACTGCATCGCGGAATTATCTCGAAAACGCTTTGAAAGAACCTATGTTTACGAAGTTAAAGATGTCTATGGCTATTCGATCAGGACGATGATGTTATGGGGAAATGAAAGATTACGATACATCGAGAAATAAAAGATTTACGAGGTTTTAGACGCGTCTCTTCGAATTATCTCGAGGTATCTTTGAAAGAACCTACATCTACGAAGCTAGAGATATTTTCGACTATTCGATCAGGACGATGATGTTACGAGGAAATGAAATATCGCGATATATGTGGAAATAAAAAGATTTACGAGGTTTCGTTCCAAGGGTCACCTATTTCGTTCTATCGACGATTATCGGGACTTGAGATTTTACGACCACGTCGCGTCTATTCGACTTGCAACGCGATAAGGAATCACCCTAGGAAAGTTCTAGGGGTAACTAGACGGAGCGTCAGGATCGACGTCTGTCGGGTGATCAAAAATTTACGACGCCTTCGACGCGTCTGACCTATAACGCGATAACGAAGTTACTCCGAGGAAGCTTTAAAGATAACTTGCAGATTCCTCCAACTATTCGATCGCATCGGCGATTATCCGGTAATGAAAAGTTTACGAGGTTTCCGACGCGTCTGTTGGGTTCATTACTCGCCGATGAAATTACCCGAAGGAAGCTTTCAGGATAACTAAGATTTTTACAATTATCCTGCAGCATCGCCGATTATCGAGGAATCAAAAATCTACAAAGTTCCCAACGCGTTTGCTCGGTAAAAATGATCTAGGGGTCATGAGACGTTTTATAGTTACAGATATTTCGCAGTTTCTTTCCAATTGTTTAATAAAATCGGTGATTATCAACGAATATAATGTTTGCAAAGGTGAATTATTTTCGAATTTCGTCGAAAGCGTCTGTTCGATTCGCGGTAGCGACGAATTTGGCCGAAAGAAGATCTAGGGGTCACTAGACGCCCGGAGTCGCGTATTTTTCGCAGTTGCTTCGAGCTATTCGATAAAATCGGCGATTATCAGGGAAGGAAAGGTTGGCAGAGGTCAATTATTTTCGATTTTCGTGGACGGCGGAGCTCATTGGATAAAAGATGCCTTTTGACCGCATCAGGAGCCAGGTTGCTCCTCGTCTAAACGCTCCTCGTTTTTTTCCCGCGTCCCCTCACGCGCAGCACGCGTAAGGTTTTATCCAGTTAACAATCCCTAATTGCAGGGTTTGCTGTAACTAACTCGGTTAACGTGAAGGCCCCCACGATGATTCTCCGGCGTTCACCTATCATCGCGATGGATGCAGATTAAACAGCCCCTTAATCTCGGCCTGTGCAAGCTCGCTTAAACCTCGCAGACCTCCCTCGTGCTCCCTTATAGTCCGTTTAATAGGGTCTAACGATAGGGAAACCGAAGAGTTTACGACAGAATCGTGACCCTCTTACCGGCATTCGCCTCTGCCGAGAGCTAATCAACCGTAATCGGTCCTCCCACGATTATGTCTCCGGCCTCGTAATTCGATTATCCGGAAGGTGTCAAAGTCTCTAGTTCCACTCTCTCCCGTCGTTCCCAATTCTTTTCCCAATTTTCGAAACGAGTTCCCGGTATCCGTGTCTCTCTACCAGCTACTGCGCGTACGCACGCGATTCGACGCTTCGGTCGAAAAATTTTCTAAACGAATCGAGTCTGGAAGAGACTGAAGAGCGAAGGGTACGAGAACACAGTCTACTCTCCTGGCAGCTTCCTTCGCGATTTTTCTCGCAGCGCGGATCTCCCTTGAAAAATCGCGGAAACGAGGGGAAAAAGGAGAGAAAAGAGGAAAGGAAAGAGATGGTGGCGAAGGGAAGATGAAGAAGAGGAGGATGGATGAAAAGAAGAGGAGGAGAAGGTGGACGACGACGAAACGGAGGGTGGAGGAGAAGCGGGGAGGAGCGGCTGGACTGGGAGATGAGGGATGTACGGCGTGACGGTCTAATTGAGGCCTTCTTGATTGCATTTACACCGCTGCACGGCCTCCTGTATCCCAGGTATCCAGTATCAGTCTTCTGTAGCGGATCCACATCATATTTGGCCCTGGCTGCTTCTGCTTCTCCACTACTCCGTTTCCTTCGCCCTTTCATTCCTTCCCCTCTTTGCTCCATTTTCTCCATTTGCTTCTTCTCCCTTCGCCTTCCCTCCCTGCCTCCCCCCTCTGCTCCCCCTCTGTTTTCGCCCGATCGCCTCTGCCCGGTGCTCCGGTGTACCGGTAATACGTGTGTATATTACGCACATTGTGTAAATTTTCTCGTTAACGTCGACGCATAACACGAAAAGGAAAATAAATGCACGGCAAGAGGATAATTTATTCATCGGCAACCATCCAGACGTTATCTCGTGATCTGCCTCCTTCCCCCTCCGTGCTCTTTGTTCTTCCATCGCGGAGCAGATATTCGATAAAGCGTAGCATCGATCATCGGCTAAACGAGCCGGCCAGGTTCGACGACACCGAGCCGGCTATTAAACGCAGCACAGCCAACCGGTCGCCGACCGATTCGTAGGATTTTGGAATCCCTCGATATCGGGTAATTCGATCCCGGGGAATCGGACAATCTGCCTTGATCGTTTGCAAAGATTGAATCGCGTCTCCGGATGATAGGATAGATCGAAAATCGAAAAGTTCGACCACGTTGCGGGTTAAAAGAGGATCGGTTGAAAAATCGAGCAGCGAATTTTGGTGGAGGGGAACACCGCGAATCGAAAGCTTTCAAAGGCATTTCGATTAGATCGTTTAAAAATTGAACAACCTTCTGTGTCGTATTCCTGACCAGATCGATGTGTTTTCAAGTTTAATAGGCGAATCGTTAATGAATTATAGAAACTTCAATAATAAAACAGCTATTAATACTAATAACAGAAGCATCGTGCGGGAGATTTTTCTCTTCTTTCCAAACGTGGAAAGAGATCTTCGATATTCGAGGAAGAGATCGGACCGTAACCGTGATTACGCGGACGCACTCGGAAATTGAATAATCGAGAAGCGTATCGAAGGAAATTGCGCGTTTACTCGGAGAATCGAACGCTTCCTGTCGAGAGGGTCGTTGGAAAACGGGACAGCGTTCGGTGGCCGGGAAGAACGGTCGAAAAATCGAGCGAGGCTTTCGCTCGCGAGCAGAGAAAGAAGTAAAACGGAGTTTTGGTAAGTTTATGATCCCCCGACATGGCATAAAACGCGCAAACGCCGCCATTAGTTACTGGCACGGCCGCGGAATGCTATCCGGCCGGAGCCTTATTAAGCCCATTACGTCTTAATTTATTTGCTTATTCGAAAAGGAAAAAAAAGCGCACGACCACGACCACCGCTGGAACCGAGAAATAATGATATAATTCCGCTCAGCCGTCTCGCGGTATTTGCATTCGATCGCGTCGGTGGATACCACCGCGTGTCTATACGATAAAGCTTACGCGCGTATACGTCGCGACTGATAAATAACGAACGCCCACGATTACCCCGAACGACCCCTTTCGTTTCGTACGGACGTTTCCTCGCCGCCGTCTTCTATCGCGTTCTTTCCTTCGCCGCCGCGATAAGCCACAATCTCGCCTCTGCCAGATTTCCCGCGGAAACTCATTTTCTCCGCCGCAGAAACATTCCATTCCTTCAAAACCTTCCATCGACTCCACGGATATCGATGTTTCAGAGCTAGTTCCAGGAGAGACATGCCCGAGAAAGAGTCGTTTCTCGGTATAAAATCTGAGATATTCGATTCTCGATGTGACGAGGAATCGATCGTTCCGAGAAGGGATTGAGAAATTTTTTAGGAACTGATCCGGAGCACTCGTAGATTCGAATCCGAGAGTCCGCGATACTCGACGAATCCTTGGTAATTTCTGAGAGAGGAAGGAGGGGGATAAAGAGAGCGATCGAAGAAGATTCGAAAGCGATCGTCCGAAAAAATAAATCCACCAGGAGCGGGAGATAGCGGAGATATTCGCTTCTGGAAGTAACGAAGGATCGATCGTTCCGAGATGGGATTTAAAAATTTTGCACTCGTAGATTCGAATCCGAGTGTCCGCGATTTTCGGCGAATCCTCCGATCGGAGAGGATTCGGAAGCCTGGTTCGACCGAAGAAATAAATCGGGAGGCGGCGGTGGAGGCGGTCGGTGGGAAAGATGGCTGGTCGGTCGCGAATATTCGCGTTTCACGTGCTTGTTTGCGATTCGCCGCGTGGTGTTGCGTTATTAGCGTAAAGGGTCGAGTTAGCCGCAATCGCGATGGTAATTTGCGCGTTTGCCCGTGAGTGCCGCCGAGTGGAATTGCGGTGTCGCGTTACCTTACGTGATAATGCGACGCACCATAAATCTACGCCGGGACGCGGTGTGTTCCGTACCGGAGGTAATAACGCGCGAGAGAAGCGTACGTGCCGGTCCCCTTGGACCTCTCTCGGTCCTCCCGGGCCCGGGGAACACGGCGCGGAGAGGATAGACTGGGAGGATCGTTGCCGGGTGCAAGCCGCTCGGGAATTCGGTGATTGTTCGTCGGTGGCTTCTTGAAATTAAGCGTCATTGTTTAAGAGTGAATTCATCTTGATTGTCGATGACTAATGTCCCGCGGCAGCTACGCCGAGTGGCACGAGGATGGATCACGGCCATACAGGAGTCCGAGAGACGCGGTCCCTCGAATGGTATAGACCGGCAGAGAGGAGAGACGGGAGAGACGGGAGGAGAGACGGGAGGAGGTATCGGGACGAAGAAGAACTGCCCCACCGGCACGTGAGAGCTCTTTAACGAGCATCATCAATAACGCGTACCGACGTTGAAGAGGAAACAAAAAGGAGCTTAGAGAGTCACGGAACGGCGGACAGCGCGAGTCCCTCGCTATAGATCCTGGTAAATGGTGTTAATTAGTAAATTTGATTTAAGCCCAAACGAAGCGACCGAATAGGCGGACAACCGTTCACCGGGGATGATGTACGACCTCCGCGAATTACTCGTCGGCTCGTTTCTCTCTGGAATCTCGCCCCTTTTAGCCACCGAGCGATCGGGAATCAACGACCGATCCCGTTCCTTCCCTCGCCGCTTCGTTTTCCTTTCGAAAGCCACAGAGACAGACGCCTTGGTCGCTCCTCGAACGGAGGACCGCGAGATTCGAAAGCAGCCGCGAGATTCCACTCTGCCGGCGACCGTTCGCCGGAGATTTCGGTAATCGCGCTACCGTAGGGGATTGGTAAGAGAGAAACGAGAAGGGGTAGCTCGAACCGGTGGAACGATCGGTAAAGAGAAGAGAAAGGGGAGAGAAAGGGGAGAGAAAGGGGAGAGAAAAGGAAGCGAAGGAAGCGAAGCAGAGATGGCCCGTTAATCGGAGGGCATTATCTCAATCACGTAAAACGGCAAAATTGCATTTACCTTTTTAAATGAATATTTGGCGGGAGAGGCTAGGCTGGCCTCTGCGCTGCAGCCGCCCGGCATGCGTCGCGTTTAAAATTCGAGCCGCGTGTCCCGTTCGGCTCACGGGCGCCGGATTAATTTCCACCGCATGATCCATCGGCGGTTAGCAGTAATTGACACTTTCTCGCGGCGGTTGCCGGGGTCCGTCGGGCCCCGATCGAGATCGGCCGGGCTGCCCGAGCGGAATGACGAACAGCTACGGCGCAAACCAGATCCGAGCCGGAGCGGTCAGGCTAACAGATTCTTCTGGTCCTGCGTGATCCGCGCTCCCCGTATCTCGGTATCTGATAATTGGAGCGGTAATTACGCGATGATTAACAGAGATGGCTCCCGCGCATCGTGCCTCCTACGGCTCGTCCTTCCTCTCCGTTCAACCCGGCCAAACCCCTCCGCCACCGCTCCATCGGAGAACGCAGATCGAAGATAAACTCGCGCGCGCGAACACCCCTTTCCCACCGCTCCTTTCCTCCGCTTTTCGCGTCCCTCGGGTTCCTTGGTTTCCTTGGGTTCCTCGATTTTCTTCGGTTCCTCGGGTTCCTTGGTTTCCTCGGATTCCTCGGTTTCCTTAGGTTCCTCGGGTTCTTCGAGTTCCTCGGTTTTCTTAGGTTCCTCGCGTTCCTTAGGTTCCTCAGGTTCCTCGAATGGACCCGGGTAGGATCTCGGAGACCTAGGCGGGATCTAGGTTACAATCGGAGCGAACGGCACGAAGAAGAAGCTCGATGGCCATTAGCTCGACGGAAAAACTAGAATTTTCGCGTCCTTCGGGTTCCTCGAATGGAACCGGGAAGAAGCCGAATCCTAGGCGGAATCTAGGTTAGAAGCGGAGCGAATGGTGCGAAGAGGAAGCTCGGTGGCGATCTAGTCGGCGGAAAAAGGAGAAAGGAGAGAGTCGTAGGTGGAGCGGCGCAGGGTGCTGGATTGGCACAAAGTATCGGAAAGGTGCACAAAGCAGGTAAGAAAGGAATTGGTTAACCGATCGGGCGTGGCCGCGAGTCGACCGGTCGAGTAACCCCTAAACGTTCAGTTAATTAGAGCTCTCCCTTCTGCCCGTTCCTTTCCCTCCCGGGGCCCCCCTCCACCTCGGGGAACCCGTGGCCCTCCTAATAACGCGGGCCAACCGTAATGAGGAGTAAACTAATTATTGGATGCTAGTTGGGCAGGACGATATTTCACGTGCTCGCTGACAGCCAGCCGGCTAGGAGCAACAAGCACGCGGAACGCTTCGTCCCGCGCTGCAACTCGAAGCGCGCCGGGCTCGTAAACAGCTCGCGAACCTAACCCGAGAGAGTTCGATCATCCTTCCAGGACCCGAGGATGTTCCCTCTGGGTTCACGCGTTCGCCGATCTTTCCGCGGCTTTGAAAAATTCCGCCGTCTCCCTAGAGGAAGATAAGTGGTGGGTCCTGTGCCATTTTCCGCGATAAGACGCGATAAAAAGCCGAATCTCGACTCCGATGACGAGACTAGAGTACGTTTCAACGTCGAGGGTTGAAACTAAGGAAAATTCGTGGAGATCGATGATCGGTGGGTAGGTAAAACGGTAAAGGGTCTGCGAATAGTGCAAAAACAGGTCCACGCGAGGCACACCCTTGGTTGGGAATGAAATATCTACGGAACGGACCCAATAGGTCGATCTAATAGGAACAAACGATGTTACGAACGATCTTTCCGCGTCTTTAAGAAATTCCGCAATCCCTCTAAAGGAAGATAAGCGGGTCCTGTGCCATTTTCCGCGTAAGACGCGGTAAGGACCCAGATCTCGGCTCGAATAACGAGAGACGAGGGTGTTTCAACTTCGAGGGTTGAAACGCAAGGAAAATTCGAGGAGGCCGATGATCGGTGGGTAGGTAAAACGGTAAAGGGTTTGTAAATGGTGGCGAGAACTGGTCCACACGCGGCACGGCCTTGGCTGGGAATGAAATATCGCGCGGAACGGACCCAATAGGTCGGTCTAATAGGAATAAACAATGTTATGAATTTAAACGGCTCAGCTTGGCGCCACCATAACCCTATATTATCAAATTACGGGGGCTTGTACAAGGCCCCGCGAGGTGCACGCCTCGTGCGACCAGGATGCGTCGTAAAGTCGGATGTTAACGGTAGGAACCCACGTTCCACTCCTCTCGTCCTTTTAGATCCCATTCGCGATGCGCCACGGGGGGGCGCTTCGTTCCAGCCGAACCCTCGATCACGATAAACAATTACGAAACGAGGATTTTCGAAAATTTTAACCGAACGTCCACCGAAACGAGTTCCAACGTAATTGATGCCTCGCCTTTCCTTCTGCGCCGCTTCCAACGATGATTTCTCGATAGAAATAACCCGTTCCCCGTTCGCTTTCTCCGGCCGTGGCGCACCGCGCCGGGCCCGGGCCCCGGGTCTTTCTTTTTCGCGCTAATCGCCGTTACCATTTCCCCCTCTCTCTTCCCGCGATTACCTTCGCCTCTGGTGTATATCCGATTATCACCCAGCGGAGGATACATCCAACGAGGATTTCTTTTATTAAAAGCAGCTCGTCGGCCCGATCGTGTCGCTGGATTTACGACGCCGCGGGCTTATCCGAATTTCTCGGTCAGTCATATTTCACGGTAATTAGTCGAGGAAGATGGTTCAGGGTCGCGAGACGAGTGGAGGAAGCCTCGTATTCTTCGAATATTAAGAGACCCTCGGAACCAACCACTTTATGAATACGAAATGAGGGCGCGTCCGAGGGCCGGACTCTTCGGCCGGGCCCGGCTAGAGAGTCCGTCGTTCCGCTCTCGCGGGAAAAGCCCTCGGTTTCGTAATAAATTGGGACGGAATCGTAAAGATGAAACAGCAGCGGGACAGAGGAGAGAGAGAGGGAGGATCGGAGACGAGCTTCGACCGTGAAACACACGGCTGGCTGCCGATCGTTAAAGAATAAAGAATGGTAATATTATGCCTCGCGGATGGTACGCTGGCCCAAAGAGAGAGAAAGAGAGAGTGAGAGAGAGAGAGAGTGGGACCGTGCTGGAGCCGAGACCGTGGCGTTCGGTCGGCGGAGCGAAAGGCGTGGAAACTACAAAGTAAATTCATCGATTAGCCCTCTCCGAGGGATAGATTAATTTACCATGCAGCTCTTCGCGGACGCTAGTCGGTGTGCAAGCGTCCCGACGCACACCTGCACACGCGCGTATCGGCCCGATTTTTCGACGACTGTTCCTCGTCCCGCGTCGGTCCATTCGTCCGTCCCATGGTCCCATGGGTGATGGGACGCGGAGGTCAGGTTACCGCTAACTCACCGCTAACTCACCGCTGGCCCCGAACCAGAGCCCCGGGCACGCCCTAGAAACGGACCGTGGTGGGCCAGGATGAGAATTTTAATTTAATTAAGATAGACTCGTTATTAAGACCCACGTCCAATCGGTAGATTAGAATTCCCCGGAGAGGGATTCGGGGGTCGCGCGATCGGACATGAGCGACTCGTAAATAATCCCGGCGAGGAAGCTATTTATCCCGGAATCGTAGACCCGGAGGAACGCGGAGGAACGCTCGGCGATGTTTATTCGATCGCGAAGGCGTCGTCGGGGGTAATCGAGAGCGAGGTACGATGCCCGCGTCGGACGAGCACGGTAAATGCGAGACGTCGGCTCCGTGACAGCTGCAACACGGTATCCCCGTTGTATACGATTGTGACCGCGGTTCTCCGCGAGCCGAACGCGCGATTAATTTAATGCCCGGAGCCACGCGAGATCCGCGTGGGCGTTGCGTAATATCCCTTCGCTTTTCGCGCGTTCCTCCTCGGTAACCGCGATTATTAACAAGACAGTCGCTCAGCTTTTCTAATGAACACGTCAAACCTCCGATCCCGGCCCGTACCTCCGCTTATCTCGGCCGTGAGAAATCCCCGATCGCTGATTTCACCGCAAATCCCCCATAACTCGAACCCGAAAGCTCTGAAAATTCCTGCTTTTTGCATTTTCTCAGAAACGGGGGGATGGATAGAAGTTAAACTATGGAATCTTTCTGGACACCTAGATGAAACGAGTCGATGACAAATCCCTCGTAACGGTTTGAACAACCCGAAAGCTCCGAAAATTCCTGATTCTGGAATTTTTTGTCAAACGCGAGGATTGAAAAAGGGAAGACTAAGGAATCTCTCTGGTCACCTCGTGTCAGAACGAGGCAACGTTCGTTACACGAAGAAGATTTCTGGCACGCCGGGTAACAGGTGGCAAACGGAAGGAGGCTATCGCGTTAAAGCGATGCCGGTTGATCGCTTACTCGGGCATTTCGGTTCGCTTGTCGGCAGGCCAATTGACGCTAAACTCTCCTCTTCCCCTTCTAGACCTCTAATTTCCCCTCTAGCTCCACCGGCGCCTCTCGGTTTCCGGGCAAGGAAACCGAGCTTCACCCGAACTCCCCTCGACGGACCCTAGCTTCCTATACGTCTGCGCCGATAGATCGAATCGAGGGAAAAACCGCGGAATTACGGCGGAAAAAGCGTGGAAATCGGAGGTGGAGTGGATGACGTAGCGGGGCTGTCTGGTCGGCGCGTGGAAAATGGCTGACGCTCGGTGAACGGCGAGCTGCGGCGAACGGTGAACGGTGACGCGGAGTCTCCGAAACTGTGGTTATTTATGTGTTTGGTGAGGCGACACGGCGTGTGGGTGTCGAAACCCGGTGAGCGCCACAGGAGCTCGCGGGCAACGCGCC
This sequence comes from Euglossa dilemma, assembly GCA_002201625.1. Classification (NCBI taxonomy): domain Eukaryota; kingdom Metazoa; phylum Arthropoda; class Insecta; order Hymenoptera; family Apidae; genus Euglossa; species Euglossa dilemma. Next base: position 3,816,047 of record NIJG01000112.1, read on the forward strand.
GCGTGTCCGTGGACCAGTGTACCCGCGTGTAGCAACTGTTCTCCAGGAGAGCGTTTCCTCTCCGCGTGCCAACCTTCCTTCTCTTCTTCCTCCGCGAGAGCTCGGTCGGAGCCGACCGAATAGAAACCAACGGGCACGACCTCTCCGGGGCCCGGTCCGATCGACGCGGCAACGTTAACGCGACGTCCCAGGGCCCGTGACAGCCGGCGCAACCTTGGCGAACGGCCGAGTGCTCGCGGACGCGGAGATAACGGCGAACCGTGAATCACCGGGCGAATTTGCGAGAGCCATCGCGTTAGCTTTGCAGGGGCGTGCATTTGAATAAAAACGACAGTCGTGCATCAGGATACGCTGGAACCGGGGGGCTACGGGAATAATAGCGAGGGTGCCGCGGGGATACTCGAGTGACATCGTGCCGCAAAGTACCACTGTCCCCTTTATATTCAGGAACATAAGCTCGCAAAGTTATTGGCCCATTCGGACCTCCTGCCTCCACGAAACACCGTCCCGTTTCTCATTCGCGTGTCCGATGGCGTTACTTTGCGCCCTCGAATCCCACCCTCTCCTCCTTCTCTCTCTTTCTCTTTCTCTCTCCTCGTCGAGCTCCAGTCGAGTCCTCGTCCGAGTATCCGCGGAACGACCGGCCACGAACATATCGCAGAAACGATCGATCCGAATCATTCGCGATCGTCCCGATACTCGAACGGAATCGCAACGCGATCTCCAGCGTTCCCCGGGAGATCACGATTTCGATCCACGATCGGGATGGATTCTTCACGATTTATCCACGGAATTATCGAATCACCGCAAAGGTAAACATCGGGAGCAAGTGTTAGCGAAACACGCGTCGAGATTGGTTTTAAATACGCTTCAGGGCACGGACCCCGGTCTGCTCGCTTTGGTAATTGCATCCGGCCCAGAGGTTTCTCCTGGAAACGAAAATTCGCGTCGATCGGATACGTCGGACGGGTCGGAGAGCTGCGTCGGAAATGAAATTTCCCTCGAGCTTCCACTCTCTCTTTCTTTCTCTCGGAACGTTGATTTAAGATTCCGGCTGGAGAGATTCGGAATAATGGATCGGTTGGCTCTGCTCGCAGGATTCCCGGTTAAAGGCTGAAGGAGGTTTCGGTCGGCTACCGGATAGCGTGAAACGTATATAATATATATATATACATATACATACACGTAGAGCGGGTATCCGAGGGCAGGTTCGAGGAGAAGAGTTCCAGGGGAGTAAATGACAGGCCCCGCTGGCCGCTCCGGGCCCCAGAGATGATTATTTTGATTAATTTCTCCCGTCATTCGGTAGCCGGAGTCGTGCGGCCGATATATTCGCGAAACGCGATTCGCTTCTAATTCCCGGCCTTAATTGAAATCTACGCGGACCGGTGGAAAAGGCCGCGGAGATGCCTGGCAAGCGGAGAAACGCGAGGAAAACGAGGAGGAGGACGGACCCGGGATCAGGCCGACATCACGCGTGGAAAGGTGCAACCAACGGAGGATGGCCGCTCGTCATTCTACGAGAAATTACGTACGGCGATCATCTCGCGTCTGGGTAATTCGATCTAATTCCGCGATCCACCGGTGATTTTGGCTATCTCCCATAATCGAGCAGACCCGCCTTGCGCCAAGAAACCGAACCCGTAATGGGCTGGAATTAAGAGGAAACGTGCTCTTCGCTAATCTATTAATTCCTATACACGAAATTACCACCGGGCGTCGACAGAAACGAGTTTTCGCGAAACCGCTTCCATCGCGCATCCTTCTCCTTTCCTCCCTCTCCTCCCTCCTACCTCTCAGTCTCCTCTCTCTTTCTCTCTTCCCTTCCCTTGCCTCTTCCTTAATCCGTTTTACTCGACGTGTGTTATTACGTAAACCACGATTATCGTGCCTTCCGTTACCGACTCGGCAAACGCTTTCGTTCGGATTGCATACGCTCGAGCATTAGAACAAAAGAGACGCAAATGGGTCGCCTCTCTGCTCGCGATTAGCATTCCGCTTAGACGGAAATTGCCGGAAATTGCCGGAAATCCTGCTTTCCTACGACGAAAGTCGAGAGATAAGAACGCATTCCCGGGGATCCTGGCCGGGAACCGAACAAGGGGCGAAGCGTTATCTCCGAAGGAGAGCGAACATTTGTCCCTTGTCCACTTATCGCGGCTACTTCTCTCCGTCTGGCCCCGCACCGTCACGAGTAAACAATTCCATTCTCCAACTATTCTCCGGTATAGCGCCGCGAGAATCTTCTTGTTCTTCCTTGGGTAAAAAAATCGGTGAAAGCGTACCCTTGAAAGGATAAACGCTTTACCCTAGCTTCGACCTTCGAGTTACTCCGGGGATAAGCAGCGAAAAAGTTCCAGATAATAGGTATACTCGGAAAAAGTAGAAAGGTTTCGAGAAACAAAGGATGAACGGGAATGCGATTGGAGAGTGCAGGTAGGAACGATTCAATCGTTTGATTCGCGTTAGCTACTAAAAGTTCGTTTCGCGCTGGCTCGCGCTCGCGCGCGCCTGGTGTAATTAATGTAAACGAATAGCAACAATTACGAGGAGGTTCTAGACGGGGTTCGCGATATCGATCAAGTTCTCGAAAGGCGGTCGGTGAAGAAAATTGCTCACATTTCTTAGGATAGGGTTGCAGAGAGCAAGACGCGTATTTCGTTTTTCGAAACGCAACGAGCATCAAGCTCGGGGCCCTAAAGAGCAACAACGAAGAACGGACAGCGGATCCGGCGCTGACGCTCATTACGATGATTGGCAGATTCAATTAACGAGCAGCCGGGCTCCAGCACGGCGGGGTCGCCTCGGCTTAACCTCGGCTAAATATTATTAATAATAATCAGCTCATTACCGGCTCCATTAATTATCCGGCTGTATATACGAGTTATCCAGCCTCCAGGAGCGCACCAGATTCCATACGATTCCAACGATATTCCCCATAATCGATACGAAACGTATGAGAGAGGCTCGCTATCTCGTTTATTAGTTAACCGTCGTTAGGATCGCGCTAATCGCACGATCGAATCGCCGGTTCATTCCGTTCGGATGCGTTCGCGGAATGTTTCGATGCAGGATATTGAAAGTTGGGAAAAAATTCACGCGAACAACGGATTCCCGTTTCCCTCGCGAGTCGAAATTTCGCGCGGTCAACTCGCGCATGCGCAGAGTTTTCGCGTCGAATTTTCGCGTCGAGTTTTCGCGTCGAAATGGTCACGTGATTACACATACCGCGCATGCTCAATCGAGACTATCCAGAGTATAACCTCGATTCCTAACCTCGCGACGCCGCAACGAGTGCGAGCGTTTAAATAAAAAAAAAAAAACAGGGACGAGGTGAATCGAGGTGAATACCGAAATTCGTTTCGTACGGTCGGCTTTTGGATAGCTGGTTAAACGGCAGATGGAAGGAAAAGAGAAAGTGGAATATTAATCCATTTAACAAACTCATTATCGATGAGATATATCGAACGTTTACTGTGCGCGTCGGCGGCGCGAACGTGCTCCTCCTATCCTGAAGGAACCCCGGTAATATTAGCGGGTTGGCACCCCTGCGGCTTGATTTACGGGCGCGCACTAACGAGCCTCGGTCTGCGTTGAACGCGAAGAGGTGGTGCACCTCCGTTCACCAGCTCTCGATCCTCCGACAGCGCTGCTGGCCGCACGATGCGCCACGATCAACGGTATCGCCCAAATTTATTCCGCACCCATCAACCTTCCGACCATCCACGATACCAACAATCCCTCGACGTATCATAAACAACGCACGGGCATGCGCGAAACGCGACAAGGACGTAGACAGAGGTAAAGAAAGAGAGAGCGAGGACTCGCGACTATTATTACTCGTCGCGCCCTCTCGCGAGTCGCCTTGAAATTACGTTTCGAAATGGAATTCGTCATACGCCCTCTCTCCATCGGCCGCGTATCGACGCCAATGCCCCAGAAACGCCGGGATGGATGCACCGAGGAGGAACGAAAGCAAGTGGAAAGGTTGAATCGGACGATATGCCAAACGGCCTGAAAGCTCGAAACGGGCCGACATCGCCGGCCCCCGAGGGCTGATTGGACCGTATTTGGCTGTAATTAAGGCACCGGCGGCGGCCATTAGCGACCGTGAAAACGAACAACATTGTTCCGCGGGCGAAAGCCGAGCTGCGTCGTTCGACGTACCGGTATGTCGAATGCTGCAACGATCAACCAACCATTTTACGCGAGTCACCGATATCCCTAACAGCGAACGCGTAGACCGACAAATTGCAATTGTAAATGAACAAAATGAGAATGTAAATAAACGGCGTCGTTTCTTCGCGTACCTCGTTTGTAGGTTAGTTTGCGTATTTTCGAGAAATTCGCTATGTGTTTCTAGTCTTCTCGCTCGTGATTACTGTCGCGGACGAGTTCGTTCTGGAACAAATAACTCGGTTAAAATTCTACGAGGTTTGTCAAGGAATAGTAAGGTGGAGGTGAAAAGTAATGGTTAGTTCGCGGGGAATGCTGGTGAGGCCATGGCTGACAGATCAGAACGAATACGACAACAATACTGTTCGACTCGCGTAATTGGCGCCATGGGCACCCGGTGGGAGCATCTCACGGCTGAGCGAGGTGAGACGCCGATACAGGATGAAGAGATTTACAATGTTCCCGGCCGTAAAATAATCAATAAAATCTGTACAATGTAAAGAAACGGACGTGCGGCAGTGATTTAGTATGCGGAGCGCCGGCTTCGCTATTCTCTCCTTCCTTCCACTGCTTTTCTGTGCTATCCTTAAGGCCCGACTACATAGGCGAATCGCAACCTCGCGAATATTGCGTCGGTTCGGGTGGAAACGGTGACGGTAAACGAGAACCCGCCTTTAAAACCAACGCGATAATTTCTTCGCGCTACTTTGTTCCTTTGAAAAATGTAAATCGAACGGGTAATCGTTATCGCGTAATCCTGGCGGTAGCGAGCCTCGATGTAGGAAACATTAAATGCACACGCACAACGAGAGTCACGCTGATGACGTTATGTTGGTAAATAACTTTTTATTCGTCCTTACATACCCTCGACGAATGAATGACGACTATTTATTTCGCATTTGCCAATTGACAGTAATACGTAATAACGACGATAAAGAAAATGGTCGAAAGTTTCGTCGCATTCCTCGACACGCCTTTATCCGTAAAACGAGCACCGCTATAATGGAGACCGAGGAGATAATCAGGGTCGAGTAATCAAGTCGTATGGGCGGATTCAATGTGGGTAGAGCTTTAGGTTTCTGGTGGGAAATACAGCGAGTCGCCGCAGGGTTTTGCAGCAGGAGCCGACTATGGTGACGAATTTACGAGCTCCTTACGAGGCTGCCTTCTTCGAGCATAGCGAGCAATAAAGTACGAGGCCAGAGGATATTCGAAACAATCGTCCGAAAGGCCAGGACCTATCTCCACGCAAAATCCTCGGATCAAATTTAAAATTGATTTACGAGTGATCGCTTATCGACCTTCGTCTTGCCGGCCCATCGTGATCACGTTCATTCCACTTCCTGGTATACCTCTCTCGCCGAATATTATATTTTACGCGTCTTGCCATCGCAAATTAATAGTCGCCAAGAAGACACAACGAGGTTCGGGATGACGAGTCGCGAAGTGAATTCTACCGAAGAAGGATTCGGAGATTCGCGTGAAAACCGGGGAAAAAAGTTTAACGCGTCGCTCCTACCTTGGATAAAAATGCGGGCATAAAAGTAGGCAGAGGCTGTTTCCCATAAAGATTGGTAGGATAAACGTTTCTTCTCATCGACTAGAAATTGTTTTCTCGCAAAGCAATTAACCAACATGGCGTCGTCGTTCTCAGTTCGTTTATGGTGGCGCTACCTATCGGAGCCGCTACCTTCCAGTAGAGCAAAACTCTGCTTGGAAACATATCGCGCACTAATATTCGTTTTGCGGTAATAAATTTTACCTAGTCCTTCGAATTCTCGTTAAATGTCGGATTCTTGAACGTCGACGTGGCTTTCTTGTACAGCGGATTTTCCCCCTAAATCACCAATTATTGCATCGATGTAATAAATGCAACCAATTAAATGGAAATAAAAAATCAATAACGTTTACCGCGTCCCATTTAGCCAGAGCTCGTTGTCGTTCGAATCTTGCGAATTCCTTTTTATCGTGAATCGTTGTTAATATCTTCCAAACGAGGAGAATCAAGAAGCCGATAATTACAGTGCTAATTATTAATCCCACGGCAACACCTGCGATGCAAACATCGGAATGCATGTATTATCGAACGTTATATCCGGTTTACCATTACGCGCTTACCGAGAACGTTAATAGGTTCAGGACACGCTCGCTCCTTCTCGGCCAGAATTTTAAATATCTTAATATCCCCTCCGCTACCACCTCTGTAATATTCGTATTTGAACACGAACGTGCATCCAGCGTCACCAGGAGTTCGACAAATATGAGCCCCAGTCTCCTCGTCCTTTTCTGGATCTTCTTCAACCTTGTCCACCTGTCCGTTTGAAAATTGCAACAGAACTTTAACGACGTTCCATTACCGTCTATGATACGAACACATTTTAAGACAATCTATCATCTCACGATATCTATCTGATGCAGACACTGATCGCAGCTTTTATTCATAACCAGAGGCCCGGCATTGTGTACCACGCACTCGACGCAATTCTTCAATTCCTTGCACCGTTGTCCAGGACAGATCTGAAACCGCGAGAAACCAATTTGTATACTTAATATACTCATCGAATATTCGCGTATCGGTAAGCAGATGAAAAATTCTTACGGGACACTCCTCGCAGTACTGTCCCGAGTATCGGATGTTGTCACTTTCGTAGCAATGACAGTTACCACAAATGCAATCACCTCGACCGCTACAAATCTGCATAGTTTCGCTGTTGGTCGGTATGCACGTGGTGTTGGATTCTTTGCAGTCGCAGGTCTCACCGCCCCATCCCGGCAAGCAATTGCAAGTGCCGCATTCGCACTTGCCTCGGCCGCCGCAAACCTTAAACGCAAGAACAACGCTCGATGAAATAATAAAATACTCGCAAGAACGTATAATTTGTCCGGCATTTTTCTAAACGGCGCCGTGCAGGTTTCCTTAAAAGGGAAATTACCTGAACGACTTCAAAGTTTACGATACTCGGTTGCACGCGTTCGGTTGGCAAGTAATAACGCGAAGTAAACAGCGTTTCATTCGTCGTACTATTTCTGCGCGAGAAACCGTTTAACCGTCGTCTCTCTCGTGAGATAAAAACGCACTTCTGATGACCTCTCGCGTCGAAAACGGACACTTCGTTGAAAAGCATCTTTTTGCTCCGTTTACTTAATCGGTTATCGACGGGGATGTTCACTTACCAATCCGCCGCTGCGTTTGCAAGAGAAATTATCGCACTCGCAGTATTCCCCGTAGAAAATTTCCTGCGGATTCGGACGCTTCATGCAATCGCACACGCCGCATTTGCAGATTCCATGACCGCTGCAAATTTCAGCGGTGTCGTTGTCAGGCTTACAGTTTGCCATTGCAGCTGCGCTCTCGGCCCTTACTTCGTTTCCCTCGCATTCGCACTGCTTCCCGTAAAATCCGTCATTGCAGGAACAAATACCGCAGACCAGGGTACCGTTTCCTCTGCAGTGCTCCGAATCTTTCTTGTAGGCCTGTATTTCCAATCGAAACGCGTGAACAAGGTTCAGATGGCGTATGTATACGCGAAACTATACCACTAAACAGATCTACGAACCAGTGTTAGGTTAACCGTCTTACCGAATATCGTGGATCCTCGCAAGGGCAACTGCATATTACGCTCAGATCGATCGTCAAGCTCTCGTTTATGCCTCTGGGTTTTATCTGCATGGTAGTTTCGTTTTCCTGACCGTTTGCCGGACATTCTGTCGCCTACGACCAACGAGAACATTTTATGCTTCGCGAATCGAAACAGTTTGCGCGACGCACGTCTCGAATGAATTTATCCGATTTGTCAAAGTATGCACGCGTGTATGTATATACCTGCAACACTACTTCAAATTCGACGACATCGCTCACTCGTAATCCTCCGCATTCTTGTCGTTCTTTCAGCTCGCCTTTCTTGTCCAAACATCGCGAGAAGTATTTGACGTTGACCATTTTCGGCGCGTTGTCCGTCATTGTTATGGAGTTGACCAGTTTCTGAAGAAAATCGTCAATGTTCATCCATGAAGTATGAATTATGCAGATTCGCGCATACCTCGTATTCTCCGCTAACGAGAGCAACTACATTTTGAGAATCGCTATTTATCGTTCCAGTAGAAGAACCACTGATGCTTCGACTTAATAATTTGTACGTCGTATTCCTTTGGCTCGTAACGGCGAATATGATGTTCATGTTGTGCTCCCGAGCTATTCTGTTAATCTACGTAAAACACAGTTATAAACGAATACTTTACTTGCGCAGCGCATTTAAGCAAAAGACGAAATTGCACACCTGAGCTATGGATGGATAATCTTGGAGGAGCGAGTGCGTATAGAAGCCTTCGTCGTCTAGATGACAAAGGCAATCGTTGGGTTCGATTATTCCTGCTAGCTGAAACGCGAGTATATTTCATTTTCGTGGAAACGTAAAACGGTCACCGTCCAATCGCGTTTACGTACCTTACCGTCTCCAGCCACGTGGAAACTGGCGTCTGTGGAAAAGATGATGAGATGCCTGGCATTCTGTCGCCAGCCAATTTCCTCGTTGCAAACCATCACCTGCATCAGCGCATCGAGACCACCCTCGGGAGAGTCGAGGTTGCCGGACACTGGCGCCTTTTGCACGTTGGTCTACCTCGAAAAGAAATCAGGATCACGGATTAAAAATTAGATTGCGAATTAGCGATCAAGATAAATGACACTGTAAAACGATTACTTTGAAAAGGGTAAGGTTCTCGGTAAGAGGCATTTGATTCTTGTATCCGTACGGCGGAGCACACGGTTTCCTCGTTATATTCAATACGCATGGTTGTTTTAGCCTGCAAAATTGGAACGTCGAATTAGAAAAACGCAGCGACATCGGTGGAAGGTAAACGCAAAAGTTTCAACATACTTCTCCGGCTCTGTGCTTGTCATAGGTAATATAACTTTGTCTACGAAACTGCCGAATCCTAGACGAAAGTTTGACGTCAAATTACGCATAGCCTCTGCCAATTGCAGCCCCAGTTCTGACAATCGATCCCTGTAAGTTATCATGGACGCCGATAAATCCATGAGATAATACAAATCGACCGGATAGTCCTCTGCCTGGCTGTATCTCAAAATCAATCGATATTCTTCACCTGTGAATAAAGCGTTAATTTCGCAGGAGATGGTTTACCAAGAGAAACAATTCAGCTGTGGCTACAAAAGGGCTCGCTTACCTCGTCTCAGTGTCAAATGAATCCTTTGAGGTTGAATCTGAACAGGGTCAGAACCTTTCGCCGAGGATAGCGGTTTGTTTTCCAGCAGCAACATATTATCTCTCTCATCTATCACGTCTGATTTTTTACACCAGTGATCACCTTCCTTTAAAAATTTCTCTCTGGTAACGCATCGTACCAACGGACCATTTTGCTGGTACACCTAAATAAAATATCCATTGTCAATTTCAGAGCTGTTGAAAGCTTTTCGTGAATAATTCGGATAACGATAATCACCGGAGTGGAGCACCAAACGCATCGCGGAGTCTGTAGGCAATACTTGCAGGTTTGTTGAGCCGCGCAGAGACTTTCTGGATCCTTATACTGACAAAGCACCAAACAAAAGAACTGAATCGAGAAGAAGAATATCATCCAGCGAGACATTATTTCGCTTTTTGATGAGGATTTAGTTTCAAACCTGAGAAATGTGACTCAACTGACAACTTCGAAGGATATTGTGGTATCCCACGGAAATGGCACCGTGATAAAACGTGCGTCATGGAGTAACTATTTTCTCTGACAAAGTTTATCATTCGACCAATGAAAAGATGATCGTTAAACAAAGACTTCTTTTTTGTAGTAATAATAACGATGTTATGTATTTATTATATAGTTCGCCAATAGGATATTCCTGTATAAAATGATACGATATCGAATAAATTTTCGTATATTGTTACATAGACGATACGAGAACGTTTATATTCCATAAATTTTTAATTTATCGTACTAGAGGATAATCAAGCGACATCTCTTGATTTTAACGTGAGAAAATTTTAAATATCAGTACCACCGTATGGTAAGTATGTACAGCTTCCGTACCATATTCTGGAAATACGATTTGCGCAGAACTGACCGGGAAATCTCCTCATTTCCAGACGCAAGTTACAACGAGGAAGCGATAGTGTGGACAGTTGTTAGAAGATGGCGCAATTTGTGTTAATCAATGTTCAGAAACGTAAAATCGACAGTGGTGAGAAAACAGCTTAAGAAGAAGGTTCCTAAGCCCTCGGTGATCATCTCTTTCACCGGCACGTTTCGCACACAGTGGTAAGTATACTATTTCAGTAAATACTTTCACGGTGAATTAATCCTAATATCGAAATTTTTATTTTATGATACATAAAAGTACTTTTATTGATTACGTAAGAGAACGCCCAAGAACGTTCCACACTATGCGTTCCTGTAACTGCTATTTAAAAAATAGAATGGTACATGTTTTAAGACTGTGTTTAATGAAATATCGCGGGAATTTTTCTAAATTAATATCAAATTTTACGTCTGTTGTATACTTTTATGTTCCACCAGTCCGTATTCGTCTTAACGAGGTCTATTTGATTAGGAATTTGTAGGTTAACATCGCCGCGCATTATATTCTTTTATTGACAAAAAAATGTTAACGATGCTTATTTTAACTGAACTTGATATTTAAACGAAGTGAAATTTTACAGTATCGGTAGTGAACCTTATATTGTAAAATGTATTTTTCTATTTTTACGCATTCAATTCCTCGCGATATCGGCGTGTACTAACACAAATGAAGTGATAAATCCGCCGCAAGCATGGTCGAACTCTAATACTACGTTGTATTTGATAACGTTCAAGCTACATCGACTTTTTATTTATTACATTACAAAATGTCCGTTTCAATGTTGTATAACGTGCATGATAGTATTAATAATTAATTATAACAATATGACCAAATTAATTATGTACATCTTAGACAAATCTAAAAAGTATTTTTTCATCTTTCACTTCCCATGACATAAATATATGACATTTTAATGTAACGCATTTAAAGAAAATAAAATTTTGTTATATCACAGGTCGAAAATATATGTTGTTACATAAAGATACTGAAATATAAAGTAACGAGTAGTCTTAAACGGCGCCAGATCTAACTTAACTAACATTTAGCGTTAAGGTTACTTGATACCAAACGTTTATAACTTTATCAACAAAAATATTGACTTTCGTTTCATTTCTAATGGTCGATAACAATCCAATTTATTTTTAATTTAAACGCATGCACGCGTTTGTCACTTTTTATCGATGCAATTTTCATGTTATTTATATTTTCGTCTCCTACAAAAATCTCGTAAAAATTCCCAGTAAGATATATTTCCAACTAGAAAAATAAGATAAAATAATGCGTAAAAATTTGCATTTGCATTGAAATAATCGTCAAAGTGACAAGATGATTTCTGATATAATTTTATGAACAATGCATTGACAGAATTAGCATTAGCATTTAAAATAAACAGTCTGTTTACGATAATCTACAATCTGGGACGGGCTCCAACTTTATATATCCACCGTTTGTATTTTTGATGCCTATGTTTAGTATAAAAAAAAAAAAGTACGCAACTTACGTGTTCTGTATTTCTTTTAGAGTACGAAGCAAACCCTTGGCATAGAGATGAATCTATCTCCACCCACCCTATATGCTCTCAGATTATCTTTGCAACAGGTAAAATATATTTCACGCGTAAAGATAAATCTTACATAATACGTATCAAGTTCTTTCGTACAAGACAAAAGCCTTGAAACGTTATAATTCGTTGTAATTTGTAAATAGTTTGTGTAGTCCTTTTATATAAAAAAAAAAAAAAATCAACGAATTTGTTCTTTGGTGCAGGGTGCCGTTTCGTCCGCATTCCGTAAGAACATGGTGGAACGCAATGTCACAAAATCAGCATATATCCTTGCAACCGTTGGTCTCTCTATGAGCATATTTTCTGTAAAGAAAATGTTAACTTCTAACCATCGAGGCCGCTTATAACAATTTACGTAAAATCAGCAGCAACAAATCCAATTTAAGAAAATAGGGGACAAAGGTAGTATACGAAGGAGAAGAGGAAGAAGAAGAAGAGAGGGAGGGTTTTGTTAAAAGAGTTTATCGTATCCGCGTTACCGTCTATGAAACGTCCTTTAATTGTATTATATATCGAAAATTATGGATCTGATAATATCGAACCTGATATTTCATAATTAGCCTACGCTCGTGATCCATTTTTTCTGAGCATTGAAGTTCTAACAAAGCATGTTAATCACATTCAACTTGTACGCTGAATATGATATCGTATTTTCATCGTTACTAGAAAAATATTTAAGCGAATGTCGGAATAATTAGAAATGATAAAAAAAAATTTGTAAGCATACGTAATCCAGCTTAAATGATACGAATTCGTGATTTGTCGTATATTTTAGAACTTCTTACGCGTTTAATGGATGTGCCATGTAATCAAAATGTAAAGTCGTCTCGTTTATTATAATTATTTATCATAATATATATAAAAAAAAAGAATGAGTATAATTCGAGAATTTTAAGCGGTTAATCTGTAAGAACTCACATTGAAAATGTTACTCTTTGAACATGAAACGATAAAATCAGTTCATCAAGGTTTTATTACAATTGTTGCTGCTACTAAGTCACAGGCGTTGATGACTAAGTTGTTGATACGCAACATTGTATAATTGTATAGATTGTGTTCATTTTGTCGTAGTGAAATGATACAAATTTGTTGCCACACAAAGTTCAATGAATTTTTGTTTTCTTATCACCTAGTCCCATCGATATTGCGTTTCCATAAGTGTAGTGAGATTTGTGACGTTCCTAGATACATTTAGAGCAAAATGTTACCTCGTCGTACCTGTAGGCATGTTATCCCTTAACATTGCTAGGTGTCGTTTCTTCGCTGCTATGACGTAATAAAAAGCGACAGAATCATATTTATTATACTTAACGTGTACATTTATTTATAATTATTATACAGTCTCACACTCGATATTTCTTGTCGCAACGTCTCATCTATATACTCCCGCACTCGTTCTTTCAAGCTCTCGATTTTATCTCGTATTCTCGTAAAAGATCTCATCCACACCAGGGAAACATCGACGAGATTAACCGTCATCAAATATATCGCACGTAAAAGCAATTTCACGTCTTTTCAATATGTAAAAAAATATCTGATTTGTAGAAGTTATCTTTTAGTCGATCCTTCCCTTTGTGTGTATGCTGCTATTAGCACACGAAATATATAAGTAGCTATAGAATTAAAAATTTATAATCGTCGGACCACTCGATTCTTCGGCAGGTCAAGACACTAAACATACGTAAAATAAAAATGAAGAAAAAACATAACGACGTGGCGCGCTTAACAATGGTAACAGTTACGAATTTTCAAGAAAAAAAAGGCGATATAGCGCTGATAATTTAACAATTCGTGCGCGTTTGAATCGCGACTACTGCGACTAATCGACTCGACATTCTTGTACTTACAAAAAAAACTTTGGCAATTGCTACACTTAATATACTTTGGCGAAATAAACGCGTTTCTCATTGGTCTGTCTCTTCTTTCACCTTATAAGTGTATTTTGATCTTATGCTAACGTAAAACGAACGAGTAGGAGTTCGAGGACGACGAAGAAAGGCGAGGGCGAGTTCTTCGGTTCCCCTGTTCATGTTTCCTTAATTAGTACACTAGTGGCAGTCTGGCAGAGAGGCAAGTGGTTGTTACGTCTTTAATAATTATAAACTTTAATTTCTTTCTTTCTTATGCGAGACAGTACCAATTAGCCTGAGTCCAGGGAGGTGTGCATCTTATATCGGCAATAAACAGCTATTTTGTTTTTCTTTCTCTCTTTCTTCTCACTTGTACTACTATTCGATTATTCGAGCTGCCCGACGATGTCGTGTTCGACTTTCACGAACTGTGTGTACACAGTTTTTTTTTTATAATTTCCAATAAGTTTTCACGATGTTACAGACGTTTTTTTTTTTTTTTTTCACAGAACGAAGCATCGAATATGCGTGCTGATTAAGATAAATAAATATATCCTGGTTAAAAATCAATGTATCCGTGCCATTAGGCTATGCGATTAGAACACTATCTAAGACTCGATGAAGTGGCAATAAAGTGATATATCACCTGAAATCTTGCGGTTTTCTTTTTTTTCGACTTCTCAACTACGCTTTTCCATAGCTACTGCCCAAGCTTGACCTCCCTTCGATATTTTCTTTTTTTTTCTCTTTTTTTTTTCGAAATTGGTAATGCAACATAATCGTTGGAACAAGATATCGATTCGATAAAAATATATAATTGGCAAGTTCACGAATCGTCGTCGTCACTGTCGCATCTTACGATCATACGACGTAAAGAGAAAAGGAAAAAAAAAAAAAAAGAAAAAGGTAGATCTGTAAATAGTAAAAAGAGAGAAAAAGGAAGGAAAAGATACGTAAAATATTAAAAAGCGAACAGCTGCGCAATACGAACAAAAGACGTTGAACGATTCATGACAAATGTTATCTATAATGGATCACTCGCCTTTTCATAAAAGTGATTAAAAACTTAGCACATAATTCTTCCTCGTCAAAACGATTAAGATACTATTAAAAAAATAGATTTCGCATTAGCGATTATTCACGACGACGTTTTCTTAACCTTAATTATTAACGAAAACATTCGATTGTTTTCCGTTACCTCGTGTAATTTATACAGATTTATGCACACATTAATGTTTAACCAATTGTTCGCTATTTGAAAAGTCAATTAGAAACATCGTAAAATGATCGATACTGGCAAAAAAATACATAAAGAGGAACCGATTCTCCATAACGTTTGACGTTCTTATTGAGATCGTATCTCGCATTCTGTGCATGTAATTGGCCCCCATCGTACATAAAGACTCCACAGAAGTCGTGTATAGATTATCTTTAAAAATTTATTCGTTAAAAAAAGAAGAAAAAGACAACTGAATCCATGCACTTTGTGCAAAGACTGCTCGTACATTGATACTAATATATATCTCGTAATATAATAAAATACGTAACTTCGTTATCTCATCTTGTTCATACGTTCTACGTGAAAGACGTTGAAGTTCTTTTTAAAAATTGTATTTCTTTTGTTTCGGTTAGTCTCGAATATGAAATATTTTATAAAATCTGCAATAAAATAGAAATTTTTTTTAATACGCTTGATTCTGAAACAATTTGTAAATAAATTTAAAATAGTATACAAACAATGTGCTCGATATATCTAAAAGCATCTCACATTCAAGGCCAGACCATTATTTTCTTGCATCCTCTCTTCTCGTGATAAAGTTTCCTTATATGTTTACAAATTATCGTTACATCGTGCCTTTCGTATCGCTCGAAAACTGTATACGCTTTTCGTACATTCATGGTTTCCATATAAAATCTCAGAAGACGTCGTTTCAACTATATTTCGTCAAAGATTGTATAATCAAATTGATCATCCTTTGCATGCAAAAACATATTTTCCTCGTAAGAAATATTCTTTACAATCCTATACAATGAACCAAATACTTCTGCAACGATTCTCAACTAACGAGAGTGTTTCGCTACACTGAACATCAACACCAAAATGTGCACTTTAACGTTTCCTATGCCGCGCATCAATTTCCCGACGCTCGGTAGTAGATACACGTACATAATTTTCTGAAATATCGATCAATTTTTCCCATACGATATCAAGTAAATAGATATTTCTGTCTACCACAGACTTCGTGCGCTTAGTACTTCTATCAACGTTAAGAAATATAGCGCTTACTCTTAATAAGAATATCAATTATCCAAGATAAGACACCTTAATACGTAACAACATTTCCAATTTCGGTTAAAAAATGTCTGTCCTGTGTCAAACGTTGTTCGCACTATGTGCTCATGATGCATGATGATTCATCTCGACTGACTAACCATTCATAAAACCTCGAAACACGCAGAAACATAACTATCCATCCTGATGCGATTCATTGTGAGAATATTCGAACATTCTGGTCCATTCGAGGATGTAGTAACATTAACAAAACGTGTAAATAGTTACGTACATATTGAACACTGTAATTCTTCCTTATTTATTATCATATAAGAGAAATAGACTTTACAGGTATATTTCTTTTTTAACGTCTTATTCGTAGGAAAAACACTGACAAAGACTTCGAATAGACCAGTGCTGTTAGAAACTTTTCAACGGGTATACACGTTTACCCACCCTATAGAAATTCTTTTCAGCAGACTATAAACTGTGTGAATGTACATAATATTATGTATTATTTTGTAAGGGCTGACGTATACTGTACGACTGGAGTGCGTTGACTTAACAAGCGATAAAAATATGTAAAGACTGAGCTTTTCTTTTAACGTGGTACACATATACATATGCACCTACATATCTGGATACGTACGTACGCACATACGTATATATATATGTATATATACACACACACACACACAGAGTCACGCTTGTTTTTTCGCCCTCGTAATTCAGTTAAAATCGGATTCGTAACCCTGAATCGTAAAGCACTATATCCACACAGAAGTGCGATAAGTGAGCCAACAATATCTACTTATTTCGTTATTTAGTACTCTCGGTCGTAATATCCCAGTTTATCGAAGAATTGATTTTCCGTACTGGTGTTGACTGTGTGAATGTTACATTGAACCGGTGTTGTCTGCACTCTTTTGCCCGCACATCGTCCTTTCCTTTTTTCCGTAGGAAACATCGACGAAGCATCGCGATTTGAGCACTTGAGCGTTCCTATAGCTAACCGATCGCCAGTTTCATCCGCGCTCGTTCGATCGAACGCGCTTTTCTGGCACTTTGAACACGAAGTCGATCTCGTATTCCATACACTTTCGAAGCTAGGATACACATACACGCTTCGTGAAAATGGTAATCGTACCTCTTTTCTTGCACTGTTTATCACTGTAGTCGATGGTTGGAAAAAATCGGATAAAACAACGAATCCGTGGTAAGAAAAACCAATTTACACAACGACGACGACAATGACAGCATGCGTATCGTCCCTGTTTTCTCGCAATTCATCGAGGAGAAAAGCATACAACCTTATGACATCGAGGAACAGGGTAAACGCGGTGATCCCATCTGCGTAAGTACCCTATCGAGCCATTGCAATGGACCGTTTAAATGCAACTCGATCCAACAAGGAGTCGACGTCACGGTTTGCCGACGATACGCTGCTCCCCAACCCTTTACGAAACTCATTCTGATCGTACACATCCGAGTCAACTGATACACAGCTTCGAATCCTTGAGAAACCGATTGCGATAACAATGCCGCAAATTCTTGGTTGTTAAAAATCTTTAAATTGCAGCCTGCAAGAAAGACCAAGAGGAAAAAATTCTGTTAAGATAAGCCTTGATCTTTACGCTAATGAAATGCAAGATAGGCACCCTTGGCTAACGCTGAACGCACTACTTACCGGGTGGTATTTTACAAACTGTGGCTGGATGCCAACCGTAACGTTGATTACAATTAGGACTTTGCACGAAAATGCTCGAATCGGATAAACATTCGGCAAACACCTCACCGCCAATGTAATATAATCTAGCTCCTTTCCCAATATGCCGTCTCGTCTGTTCGACTACGGTATTTCTATTAACGTTCGACAGCAGACCCAAACAGAAACGTTCGGAATTACTTGGATCGGTAAATCCATCCACTGTTATGCTCGGTTGGGACGCATGAAAGGTTTCGCCCACTCTCGTATTCAATTCGTAGTAACTTATCGAACACCTTGCAGAAACGAAAGAAAAAGAAAAATCAGGTCAAACACGAAGGCTTATTTTAATCGTGCATCGATCATCGATCCTCGATACGATCGATGTCTGAAACGACACCCGCTCGCATCGAGGCTCAATTTCGCGTAATTTCACGAAGACCCACTCACCAAAAGGCTGGTTCGCAATACATAACTGGTTGTGCGTCAACAGGACTGGGAGACAAACGCGATAAGGACATATTGTCGTTGTGATCCATGTTATCACCATCTTCGCTTATATATCCAGGAGGAGGAGTATCGGCAGGAGGATCCATAGATCCAGGCGCCGGATGTGGTGAACCCTGAACACTTCCTAGACTCCCAACGCTAGCCGGACTCGTCGCCTGCATACTCTAGAAAAACAAAGTCAAGATTTTCGTCGAAAAACCTGACCTTTTAAACGCAAGTTCTCGCGACCCAAGATAAACGTTCGCTTGGCACCAACCTGCATTCCTTGATACGGATTATTCAGTGGCTGCTGTTGTTGTTGCTGTTGCTGCTGCTGCGGAGATTGCGGTATACTCTGTTGATTATGGTGCTGATGATTTAACGTCGCGTGGAAGCTCGTATTTTCTGGCACGCTAACACTGAGCTCCTCGATGGAAGTGTTATAAAGGACGGACTCGTCCCCGGCTAAGTTATGCCGCGGTACGAGAATGGCTGGCAAAACTGGAAAATTTCGTACACCGATAATCACGCGATCTCTTATGCCGGCAAAAGCCTTAAATCAATCATACCTCGCCGATAGTTTAGCACGGATATTTTCGGATAGAAACTTCTCGGTTTCGAATAACGAGCAAAGTTGAACCTTGAACCGAGAGAATGTACATAGGTTGACCATGGCAAAATTTATTCTCTCTATACGAACCAGCGAGCCTGCGCCATCGAATGAGATCGCGCGGGAACGCACGTGACCACCGCGAGAAGAAGTTACGAAAGCGATCGGTAAGAGCAGTCTACCTACCTGGTGTTTGTATTCGTTGATAATGGTACGGGTTGACGCAGACTTCGTCCCGTTTCTGCGTGAACGCGTACTCGCAATGCTCGATTGCCCTTAGTTCGTGGTGCGACTGCAAATCCGGCCAGCGCCAAAGTCGGCAGTAGATCACGTGCGGCAGGCCTTTGCCGCGCACTCCTTGGACACCGTTGTCACCGACGCCGCCTGGACTAGGCCTTTCGTCCGGAAACAAAACAAAGAAATCGATCGTTTAACCGCTCGCCTTTATCTTATCTTTCACCGACTTTAAAACAAACCTAATCACCGGAATCGATTACGCGAATTATTATTCCGCGTCACGTGTACGCGCAGCCGGTCGTGGCCCTCCAATCTAGACGCGATCGCGTCACGTGACCGAACAACCCCGAACTTGCCGCACAGTCGAACGAATCGCGTATCGATAGAGCGCAAAGCAGCTCGATTCACCGCGGTGAAATATCGCGTTCATCGCGGCCGATCGCAACGCGGGCAGGGTGGTGGTATCGGCGAAACATCGGCGTTTAAATTAGGCACCGGCTCGACGCGAAAGCGAGTCTTAAAACTCTCGGTTTAATGTATATACGCGCCGAGGGAACTTCCTCCTGCCTCCTTTGCTCTCTTTTCTCGCTCTAGTCTCCTGTGTTCGCGTCTGCCGCGCCGGAAGCGGTGGCGCCTGCCGACAAAAAGAAACTGCCGCCGTACATTCGGTGCAACGTTTCTCGCTTCACAGGGGTAACTTGCCGAACGAATCGACCCGCCCGATCGTCAATTGCCACGCATCCTTCCTCCTACTGATCTCTCCCTGCTTATCTTCCACGAGATCGACTTGACTAGCTCGTGAACGCGCCGAGGGAGATCCACCGGAAACGGAGAAACAGCTCGCTGACAATAAGCAGAGGAAACGCGCGAAGAATGATTGACACGGAAGTAACAGATGAAAATTCTACCCGATCGTTTGCACGTCGAATGCCGAATTTTCGTGAGGGTTCGAAACGCGATAGGAGAATCGATATATAGCTCGATATCGTTCCCGTTCTACCATCGTTAAATCTCTGCTTTTTCTCCAGTCATCTCCGCGGTTCTCCTCCTTTCTTCTCTCCTCTCCTTCATCTCCCGGTCTATCCGCCGTTCTCTCTCGCTCGCTTTCTCTGCCTATCTATCCGTCAGTTACGTATAGTCTCTACGTGCATGTAACCCTCAATTGGAATCGCTCGACGCTACTCTTCGTTACATAATAATTCAGAAACGCTCGCACGGAATTTATATGGTAGTTTCCTGCACGATCTCGATCTCAATTCTAGGCCTGAATTCGCGTGTTAAGTATTATCACTGCGATTCACGGGGTTAACCCGAGGACGGACTCGGGGCATAGAAGAAAGTACAGTTCCGAGGGACACCGAAAACTCCGCGACCAAACGTCCGAGCGTAACCAAGTCTCGCGTTTTATCGCCATCGATGATATCATCGTGATCAGAGCGATAGCAAATAAACCCGATGCCACGAGAAAATGTAACAAGCGAGCGAAACGAACGCGGCATCCCGCGGTAACGTAACTCGTGTATCGACCTTTCCTTCGAGACTGTTCGACGTTCGTCCAAACGGTTGACATCGATGGAAACGTAAAGACGAAGGAGCCATCGTTCGGGTTTTTACACGAAATTCGTGGAAACGTATTACACGAAACCGCGGAGTACACACGACCGCCCCCGTTTACCCCACTCGGTCGTTACGTAACGACGATGCGCCGACAATATCGACAATATCGAGTTGCAATATCGAGTGGAACTTTGATGTTTCGACTATTCATCCGCGGTGATGCGCGCGCGCCTTTTACCGATTGTTTCGAAAAGTGGCCGCGTGAGACCACCGTATTCGCCACGGCATCGAGTTCTCTCGATACGTCGATGTAGCAATCCCTCTCGATCGACCGATGCCTATAGATCGATTAACGAGATCGAGTTTGACTTTCCGAAGATTCCGAGGGCCGTTGACGGATCGAGGAAGAATCGAACGGTCCGAAAGAGGATAACGAGCGTGTCTCGATCTCGGTTACGCGGAAGGAACCGACGATGGTAGGTAAACTAGAGAGGCGAAAGGAAGGGAGATGGAGAATCGCGACTAGGCGAAATAGGAAAGTGCTCTACCCGAGATCGGAAAGAACGTAGAGCGATGCACGAGTATCGTTCCTTCTGCAATTTCAGTCATCTTGCTGACGCACCATTGTCTACTCGAGGACAGAGAGTCGCGTTCACCGTGAAATTCTTTCCACGTATGCATCAAACGAGAGGCGCGACTTAATCGGGTTTAATCGTCGATTGCACGGACAACCAGACGGAGTGCGCTCCCACGTTTTTTAAAAGGAAGAAAGGAAAGAAAACAGACGGTACGTGAGCTGTGCACTTATTCGCACTGGCTGCGTTATAGCGCTACTCGTCCTCCTCGATTTACACGCGCGCGCACTCGTACGGCCGTGAAAAGACCAGGAGGTGATCCTGCGTGATCGGCCATTTTTCTCTCTTACATACCCTTTCAGGTATTCGTAGAAAAACGAATTTGTCGCGCAAGGACAGTCGCCCCTTTTTCCCAAGAACGCAACGAGTTCTATGAAACGCTAAATTACCCGGTACAGACAAAACAAACATGGTAACGAACGGAATGTTTTGATTGGTAAACACGGCACGGCCTATCGATTTCTCGGATAATTTTGATCGACAACACCGATGGCGGCCGAGTGCTATAACGCGATATAAGGGAACGCGATTCCCGCGTCGAACTTTCGGCAGCACCGTGTCGATGTCGCGACGACAAGTTCCGTTTAGAAGACTATGAAATCGGAAAGGGGGAAAAAAAAGAAAAAAAGGAAAAAGACGAAGTCGAGGGGAAAAGCTGCTTTGATAAAAACGAGCTAACGAAACCGACGCGATAAATTATATCATCTCGAGCGAAGCTACTCCGATTCCGTTCTCGAGTACATATGTGCCCCGCGCCGTTACAAGGATAACCGGAATACTTCTCGGAACGAAACGCTTTTGCACGGTATACCCGCATAGCAGTAGTTTTCATTTTTCCTTATCTCTCGTGATTTTTCAGTTTCCATCGTTTCTGCATCGTTTATACATCGTTTCCCGTGTTTCAGCTCCCGGCGAAACGAAAACATCGCGCCCCACTTCCATCATCGAGCAGAGCCGTAAAAAACCTACGAAGTCGTAAAAAAATTATCTCGTCTCGCAGGTTTTCGTAAGTGCATTCAGCAAACGTGATCGCGACGCAAATCGACATGGTGTTACGAACTTACGTAATTGCGTCTGCTATAAGTCGCGCTTTTCTTTCAACGGAAAAAAAGAGAGAGAGAGAGAGAGAGAGAGAGATTGCGTTAACGCAAAATCTGTGTCATTCATTTTCTACGTAAATACCCCTTGCTGTATCGATTGTGTTACGTAAACATTGATCAAACCAGGTTCCACTAAGAGTATTTTCTATGATGCGTGAAATTCTGTACATAATCCACGCGGGACGTTTCTTACGAGAAGGTACCGATCTGGCAAAATGGAAGCAGCCTGGATACTGGCTCGCTCATCGAACTAAAAAGGTTATGTTTACCGTGAACCACGGACAAAGGTTTCCAGCGGTCAAAGAAGAAACAATAACACGCAACACGCTCATTCGACAACGATAAAAGAAATCTCGCATCCTCTTTAAGCCAAACTAACGGAAATCTAACGAAGAAATATTATTTCGAATCGAGCCACGAGCAAAAGTCCTGAATTATCAACGAAGATATGATTTAAAAGACTTTCTTTGTCGCAACTCCTTCGTTGGAACCCTATTCTTTTATCAACTTTTCTTATATTACGAAATTGTAACCACGATTCGAGTAATCAAAGTCGGACATCGACGAATCGATATTATTTAAGAAAAGGCGCTGTTGACGTATTTTTAAATATTACTAAAATTATCGTGATACAATAATATTTAGAAATATTAGCCCTATCTCGTGTAAATAAATACCTCGTGTTCGAGCGACGCAACAACGCGAAAATTCCTATCCGGAGAAATATAGGACGATCGAAAAAGAGCGATATTACGGCAGCTGACCAGCCTAATAATCGAGCGTACCCTTGCAGATGGTAAGGGACAGACGGACAAAAACAGAACAATATTCACGGAGCATCGCGACAACTCGGTCGGTGTATGCGCGCGACAAACAAGAATGTAATTTCCTCGAATAGCAATCGCAGCATGGAAGCGTGTGCGCGCGCAAATCGCGGCACGATATCAAACATTAGTTTTAATGGCCGAGTGTTCTTCAGGTAGACGCTTATTTGACCGAGTCGCGTGGCCGTTGCAGTAGTATCGGCTAACGGACGCGAAATCGAATTTCCGCGAGATATCGCAGGCGCATTGCGCGATCTCGATCGATCGGGGGAAAAAAGTGCGAGACTCGCGAGGTTAGGAAACGGGTAAACCGTTTGAAGCGAGGCAAAGCTGAACCACCGCGAAGCGAACGCGTTTCGTTTCTGTTACAAAAGGATCTGCCTTTCTCGATGACAGACTTTCCCTCTCTTCTCCGAATATCCTTGAACGCGCGACAACGTGGCTAGGATTACTATTAATAAAGTCGTTACGAGTTGCGCGCCGAGCTACAATCGATTCCGATATGCGATTTATTCGCGCAGGCTGCCTCGAATGCCTGGTCCTAACCGAATTATCGATATTTATCCTGTCATCGAATCCGCTAACCAATGCACGCTAACGAACGTGCGAAAAGCGTGCAAGATTACGTCATAAACGTGTAACGTTATTCTTTCAATCGCTCCTCTTATCGATTAGTTTTAATTATCGTCATAGATCATTAGCGTCGACTGTCTAATCTTGCAAAATTATGCCTAGCTTATATATTATCGTTGCAGTCGTATCTATTAGCAAAGAGATATTGTACGATTGACGATAGGCCAGAACGTAGATGTACGGAAAATATACGAGCTTCTGGCAGGTTTGTTATTAAATGAGAAAGATAAGAAGATGACGATGACAAAGAGAATTTTCGCGCAAAAGGATAGATCCCGTAGAGCAACGTGACTCACACGTGAGTTCCATTCACAGCGCACATTTCAATCGAAACGGATGCTGCGTGCGTTGATCGTTGCTTATTTCGATCGGAAAGACAAAGAATGGGCCCGGTAAAAATTTCGTTTATCGGCTTTTCCTCTATCGAACAATGTTACGCATCGTTCGTCTGCTCATTTGTTTGCGATCGCATCTTCGTTAAGATTATTACATAACTACCGAGATAACGATGATGTACAATCAGTACGTGCAACTATCGCACGGTTTATCGTTTCGTATCGTACCTACAAACAATAAACAGATAAGCATTCGTGCATAATGACATAAATAACGTATCGAATATATCGTAACCCGTGTATTAATTAGGCTAAAACACGCCGAATAACGATCGCGCAATGATCGCTTACGATCCGTAAGAAACCTCGTAAACCTAAACTCGATCGAAAGACATTCAAAGTCCCTAAACTTTTATTCGGGAAAAAAAAAATCTTATAGTACTAAGCGAACTCTCTAGCATATGAAAATAGAACGTACGCGCAGGTAAGCACTCGCGCGATTTTAGATCGACTAACTCTCGTAATCTGATAATGGAAAAACGAAATCTGTAAGAATGACATCTATTAGAACGTCGGGATAAATATTAGCAACTGATAATATAATTCGAGATGGAAATTTCCCGGAATTTAATTTACTCGCAGGTTTATAAATATTAAATGTACGCGGAATTATCTGAATTCGATTATCGTCCGCAAATTTCGAGAAATTTAACGTTCACCGCTTTGCAACGTTCAAAGGCTGTAATAACCGATAAGCGTCATACAACAAATATGTATTAACCACGATCACGAGTAAAATTATAATACCGCAAAAGAAACACTTGGTATAATACGATTATAAGAGAAATTATTATGAAATAACGGATTTAATAAATCTGATAGAAAAGGTGGAAAATGATTTTTGCTTGGTGGTAAAAAGAACTGTCAGTGAATATACAATGTGACATTATACGCACGAATACATGATACGTAAATATGAACGGCAAAGTGCACACGCAAACGCTTTCTATTTCTCCAAATTTTGATACAGACGATAGAAATAAATATAATAGTCGAAATCATCGAGCTGACATGGTGCATATAGCAAAATAGATACGAGAAGAAGTAAATAATAGTGAAAAAAATATTTATATATTCCATCAGTTGCAATATTTATGCACGCGCAAAGGCATATAAAGTAAGCGTACCTCGGTATAGTAATGCACTTCGTGTTGCAACTTTGCGTAGTAATGGCCTTCTCGAGTTCGTCGAGGCCGGTGGACTTTTTTAACTTTTTAACGAGACTTTTAACAGCTTTTTCACTCCATTTGTCTTCTCCTTCCGCTTTTTTCCAACCCAACAATCGCTTAACGATAGGCGGGTTAAAGCTGGACAGCATTGAAGTCATGATTTGGGCTACAAGAATTGCGCGCGACCTGCATTGGGCTGCCTCGACGTGTTACGACACGAACGAATTTTCACTCGCGATCTAATCTACGTAACCCAAACAGGGTTACCGTATGATCAACGTTTACCGTGAACAATTCAATCTTGACGAATGCGAATTTCTCATACGGGCGGCGAAAACTTTGCCACGGCCGCCATATTGTTCTTTAAGCACATTCGACGAAACTCGGTAATCTTCGGCCAATTTCGACCAAACCATTGAATATACGTAAAATAGAAAGTAATATCGTGATAACTTCATCAAATTTCACTTAAACGATATTCATTTATTTCAAATCGGTATAACAGGTTTTAATTTCATTTCATAACTAATCCTATTTACAAATATCTTCTTCTAGTAATATACGAATATTTAATGTAATAAAAATACGAATATTTTATGATTTCATAATAAAATTATAGAACATCGCGTATAGAGTGCGTAGAAAATCGTACTGTTGTAGCAAAGGTTTGCATGCAATTTAAGAAATATAGCGATTGGCTGATTCTAAATACCTAACCTAACAAAATAAGTCAAAACTAAAGTGGCCAATCACGCGAATCTTAAACAAATTTTCTTTATTTCTTAAGTTATTTTAACGTAAATGTATTTCTTGAATATGTTTGTCAATTCTAATTTATTCTTAAAAATAAGAAATTGTTTTATAATTTAGTAGGACCTTGATGAAAAATTCGTACGTTATTGTTTTAGAAAAAAAAGTATTTAGTAATAATTAGTGACAAGGTGTATATTTGTATTTGTATATAAGTGCAATGAATCGTGAAGGTAAATTAAATTGTTCCAATTCTTTCAAATTTGATTGAAAAAGTACTAATTATTAAGAAACATAATAACTAGACCCAGTTATAATTAATGTTAGCGAATCAAAATTATCTTTTATCACATGTGTACGGTATACTTAAGAATCTTTTACATATTTCCTAATTTTTTGAGCTTTATAATGTAATTATGGTAATACTTTATAGAAGACAGAAGCGAATCCGAAGAGGAACATGAGAAATCTAAAAGTCCATCCGTGGATTCTCCAAGATCTGCTAGAAGTCGATCCAAATCTAATTCTGGCAGTCCTTCTCCAAGGTTTCAATATTACAACTGTCTAAATAATTAAAAAACATTACTCGTGACACATGGCAATGTTTAAAATTTTCTTTCAGATCCAATCAATCATCACCTGCCCAACCAAGATCACCGGCGTCTGTGCTTTCAAATGCTAACTCTAGAAAGTCATATTCTAGATCTCCTTCACGTTCACCTTCAAGGAACAGATCAATCTCGCCTTCTTCTGTTAAAAATCAAAGATCATCTAGAACTAGTTCAAAATCTGCTGGGAGGAAAAGTACTTCAAGGTCACCTTCTAAGTCTCCAACACCAGAAGCAGATGGAAAAGTTATTCAAAGCGAATCACAATCACCCGGTTCGGTGGGTTCGGCAAAATCACGATCACGATCACGATCACGATCACGATCACGCTCAAGATCAAGAAGTTCTTCTATAGCAGAATCCGGGAAAAGTTCCGATTTATCCCGAGAAAATTCACGATCTAGATCCAGATCCAGATCAACGTCACCTAAACGTAGTAACCCACCATCAAAATGTTCTTCCCCGAAAGTTAACTCTCGTTCCTCTTCTAGATCGCCTACGCCATTTAAAGCGCGTTCCCGATCAAATTCCCGTTCTCCTTCTAGATCTCCGAAAGTAGCTGTTAGATCCAGGTCGAATTCGCAAAAATCCCCTCAAGTCGCATCTCGATCACCATCAAATAGCCCTAGTCGAAAATCACGTAGCAGATCTCCCAGGTCTCCCAGATCTCCCAGGTCTCCCAGGTCTCCCAGGTCTCGTTTAGATGATAAAAAAGCTTCACTTTCTCCGGCTTTGGAAGGAAAGGATTCACCGTCGCGTATTAAGAATTCTCCGCCGCGTTCGGGATCTAAATCTCCATCGCTGGATAGATCGAGAAAAAATTCCCCCAATTCGCACAATAGTACACGTTCGAAATCCCTTACGAGATCTCCGGAGAATACGCGTAAATCTCGATCCCGATCTGGATCTAAATCTGAATCTGGATCAAGAAAACAATCGCCCAGAACATCGCGAAAAGGATCGTTATCCAGATCGCCTTCAGCGGAACCTAAGGTACCATCACGTTCGAAATCAAGGACACCGTCAGATTCGCGACACGCATCAAAATCTAGATCACGCTCAAGATCCGGCTCAAGAAAATCACTGTCAAGATCAAAGTCAAGATCAGTATCAGGATCGCGTAAAGGATCGCAGTCTCCTAATTCAAGGAAAAGTTCTCGTTCTCGGTCAAGATCTAGCTCTAGATCATCTAAATCCCGATCTCGATCTCGATCTCGTTCTAGCTCAAAAGTGTCTCGTTCCCGATCGCGTTCCGGATCGCGATCAAAATCGAGATCACGATCAAAATCAAAATCTCGCTCCAGATCACTTTCAGGTTCGCCATCGAGATCGCATTCTAGATCGCGTTCCCGATCGCGTACACCATCGCATTCAAGGTCAAGGTCAGCATCGGCTGTTGGATCTAGACATTCGTCGCGGTCCAAGTCAAGATCAAGGTCTCGTTCAGAATCAAAATCTAGAAGATCAAGAAGTCGCAGTGAAGATTCCGAAAATGCGGTGAAAAAAAAGAACAGAGTTTTATCCGATTCTGAAGAAGAGGAGGACGGTATTAAAGCGACGAAAAAAATAAAACACGGAATAACCGATTCGGACAATGAAGTAGACGATGATGTAACAAAAGTAAAGAAAGATGGGGATGAACAAAAGGAAGAAGGTGAAGTAGCAGGAAACAAAGAGTTTCAAGATACTGTACAAGAGAACGAAGATTCTGATGATGAAATAATCGCGGATGGAGGATTGTAAGTAAATTATATTTTATATGTGAAAGATTATGTGTGCAATAAAAATCGAATTCTTATATTTCATATATGCTTATCAGGAGTAGCAGATACATGTAAGTAACGATGTCTAATAAGATAAAATTAGATTTCATTTGTTAACAATTCTAATGAAATATTATTGATGATTATAAATAGAAAATTAGCAATAAATTCATTGATTTCAGAGATGATTCATTGTCAGATTTTGATCGGATGTTAGCTCGTAAGAAAGAAGAACAATCACGAAGACGCAAGAGAAAAGATATTGATATAATTAACGATAATGACGATATTATAGCTCAATTATTATCTGATATGAAATCTGCATCAGAGGAAGATAGAAAATTAAATCAGCAGAATAAACCAGCTACCAATAAAATTGCAATGTTACCGAAAGTATTATCACAACTTAAGAAACACGATCTTCAGTTAGCCTTTTTGGAGCATAATGTATTGTCAGTTTTAACAGATTGGTTGGCGCCGATGCCTGATCGATCCTTGCCATCTTTAAAAATAAGAGATAGCCTTTTGAAGCTTTTGTGGGAAGTAGGTTTATAACTTGAGCATTTATATACAATATTTACACATTCATATATTATACATTTAATATATATTTTAGTTTCCACGAATCGATCAAGCTTCCTTAAAACAATCTGGTATTGGTAAAGCTGTAATGTATCTTTATAAGCATCCTAAAGAAACTAAAGAGAATAAAGAGCGGGCCGGCAAATTAATTAATGAATGGGCACGTCCCATATTTAATTTATCTGCAGATTTTAAAGCCTTATCAAAGGAAGAAAGAATGCAAAGAGATTTAGAACAAACACCTCAGAAACGAAGAAAAATCGATGATGGTGGTTCTTCCCAAAAATCGCAAGATATTAATAAAGCTTTAAAAGGAGATGCCAAGTATGATTTTTTCAAAGCTTTACTATTAAAAGGATTAATTTTAATTGAATGATGTAATAAAATCCTTTCTTTAGGCCATTGAGGCCTGGAGATCCTGGCTGGGTTGGAAGAGCTAGAGTTCCTAGACCTTCTAATAAAGATTATGTTATAAGACCTGATTGGAAGTCTGATGTTGATATTAGTAGAGTAAGTATACTTATTTTACGTTTCATTCATACTATTATTTTGCTTATATTTCAAAATCTTCAATTAATATGTCATTACAGAGTACTAAAAAACAAATGAACAGATTCGAAAGGCATATGAAAAACTATATGGATAGTAAACGAATAAAAGCAACTAGGAGAGCAGTGGATATATCTATCGAAGGCCGTAAAATGTCTTTATAACGTTCACACTTTTTAACCGTTATGAGAGAAGTGTTATATAAGACTTGTACTGTGTAATTATACACAGAAACCAACAATTCAGATATTAAATCGTGTAACTTAAGATTATAATAACAATTGTGCTTAATAAAAATGTTCGATATAAATTTCCGTCTACGGTTATCTTTCTTAGTATTATCATGAAAATGGTTCGAAAACTATTAATTTTTTTTTTAACAGTTATTACGAACTATTATTTGTCAACCAATATGTATTTAATGCTTCTCTTTTTGTTTTCTATAATTCAAAAAAATCTCGAATTAATGATTAAATTTCTTTAAATTCGAAAATATCTCTGAATTATTATTTTTCTAATGCTACTATAAATTTGTAACTTTAGGCAAAGCAATGAAATTATTCGTTCTTTTAATTCGAGATAAAATGTCATATTGAATGATTTATTATCTCAAGATTAATTACAGTTTAATCGCAGGTGATTGAAATCGATTAAAGCTGAAGTAAGGGCACAACTACGAGTTCTACAGCTTAGCTGACAGAGGTACCGCGCAAGCGTGTGATTTCATTTCGTTTTCAGAATTGACAGTTGCATCCGCATTTATATACTGAGAAGCGTGTTTGTACGAATATTTTTATTTAACTCTAAGTTTCATGTTTAAGTTATAAAATGATACTTTGAACTATGTTGAACTTATTAATAAAGTTAACAAATAAGACAATTTTAAAAAGAAATATAATGTACTTGTTTGATTGAAATGCTGATTACGAGTTGAAGCAAAGGTTAGAATGAGGAGCATTCTTAATATTTTCAAAATTTTTGTCGCTTTTTTTCATGACTATGCACGAGGATTATCGTATACCATTATTACGATTTTGGTTCTGGGTTACTGTTTAGACCCGGCTCGATTTGCTTCACATTATACTTTTATAAAAACAGAAGATATTTACGATGAAATGGAAAGATCTTATCCTGCGAAGGATAATTCATGCACGATCATGATAAATCCTCGTAAACCATTTCAATTATTTTATCCCGAGGAACATCCTCGAGAAGATCCCGTAGCAATGGCGCGGCGTCTAGGTATACTACCTGGAGGACAATGGAAACCTCTAAACTGCTATCCTCTTTTCAATGTTGCCATTATTTTACCATATAGAAATCGTCAAGCACAACTTACTATTTTCATGAATTATATTCATCCATTCCTACAAGCTCAAAATCTTGATTATAGAATATTTGTGATAGAACAAAGTCCAATGCGTGAATTTAATCGTGCTAAACTTTTCAATGTTGGATATGCAGAAGCAACCAAAGTGAATGATTTTCACTGTTTCATCTTTCAAGACATAGATTTAATACCTCAAAACCCTGCCAATATATATGCTTGTACCAAAATGCCAAGACATATGAGTTCAAGTGTAAATACATTCCGTTACAATTTACCATATAATGGTTTATTTGGAGGAGCAATTGCATTAACTCGTAAACAATTTGAAAGAGTTAATGGATTTTCTAATGTTTTCTATGGATGGGGTGGAGAAGATGATGATTTTTATAGTCGTTTACAATCAAGAGGTTTTCAAGTATGTTGACAATAACTGTAATCTATTAATTATATTAACATGAAATATCGTTACATTACTTTTTATGTTTGAATTAAATTTCAGGTTACACGTTTCGGACCTGATATTGCTCAGTATTATATGTTAACACACAAGAAAGAGTCTCCAAGCAATGCTAGATTTAAAAATCTTGAGAACAGTGCTAAAAGGTATGACACTGATGGAATTAGTAATTTAAAATACAGAGTTCTGAATCATCAATTAAGGCCATTGTACTCTTGGATCTTGGCAGATGTTTAATTTTGATTTTCTTACTTTCTGTAGTCATTATAAATCAGTATGGTTGCTTCAAAAGAATGAAAGTATAATTTTTGTGATAATCTAGTTTGCAAATAGTAATTTATGAAGTTATTCAAGAAAAATAAAATTTTGATAAAAATGACAACATCTATTAAGTTTTATCAAGAGTCACTTTTATGTTAGCACATGAAATTTTGTTTATATAACTTTATGCAAGTTAAAGAATCCTTTGGTATCCTTCTGTTTCAAACCAAAGATATAATAATAATATATATTAGGAAACAATAAATTGCAGATTTGTGCAGAGAAAACGAATTGTTAGACGAAGATAGCTCATTAATATCGCGTAGTATGATATTAAAATCCAATTTAGGTGCAAAACTTTTATTAGTAATTTGTTTTCTAAATATTGTATAATGTATTTAAAGAAATATTTATTTCTATCATCTAAGAAACAATGTATTCAGCGTAAATATGTTTTCCGAATTATGTTCCTGTTCGACTTGATGCGATATTTTACGAAAGTGGATTTCTCCAGCAAGTGCAGATATAATAGTACAAACATCCCTTATACAAATAGGTAGTAGTTTGTTCCTCTAGTCGTACTGACAGTCAAAGTATTAGTGTAATCACATGAATCTTTTTCTAAAGCATTAATATTAACTTAATTATTTTAGTATTTAATAATATTTTGTTAGTATAGTATTTATATCGACTGAAAAAAGTAAATATACACAATTAAACATAAGAAGTAATTGTAATAAGAGATATATTTCAACAGCTTTTAAGTTAATAGTATTAATCTTGATTGAGTATTAGTAATATAATAAATGTAAAAAGGGCTATATCTGACGTGATTGAATAAAAACTTTTTAGATCATTCAAAGTATTTCACTTGTATAATGTATAAGTACAAGTGCTCTAATGACTATCGATGTATGTATTAAGATATCAAGAAAAAAGTGTAAAAACAAAATTGCGAATCCTTTTACAGTAATATACAATTTTAATTCGAAACGATTAAAATCACATAATTGCTATAATAAATATTTTATCTGTGTGATACTTTTCTTGTAAAACAATGAATTATATTTGTGTAGTTAAATATACGTTAAAAGGTTTAATTACTATAAAACGGAAATAAATTTCGATTACTTAAAGATGAACGGGAGTGTATTGCAAGCAATGATGCCGCGTGTATTTTTTATTATCATATTTTAACCTATTACTTATTACATGGGTTTAGCATGTGTAATTAAAAAAATAACGATAAAATGTACGAATGATTAGAAATGTGTATGTATAGTGAAGATTGTGTGATCTCCAAAAATACAGAATAAAAAAAAGAAAAATTGACGCATGTATGAGTATAAATATAACTATCTTTCTATATATACGTACATGTATATATATTATATTATACCATATTATAATACATATACATATACGCGACACTGAAATTATATTATAAAGGAATTATGAAATTTAATCCAAACCAGTATAATATAATAAATATACGATACACCAATGATGTACTTAGATGCACTGGATCATAAGTTTGTGAACTGATTTTTATTCAAAGCATTATGAAAGTTAACTCAAATAGTATAAATTAATTCTCCTTAGATATTTCATAATGCTTCAACGTGTTATCCTTTTAAAGTACGAAAAGTACTGTATTGTGCATAAACTGTTAGACGAAAATTGCTTAATGGATGAATTATGTTGTTACTGGTATTTGTGACATATTCTTGGGTATGTCCTTTTCTAGTATATAAGTTTTATTAAATGAAGGAACACATATTATTGCATTTTGTTGTGTTATAAGCCTCGGGGGTATAGCGCGGATAAGTTTTTAAAAGGTGCGATTACTTATTTTTCAACAGCATGTAAGATACAACATATCACGGTTTAACAAAAAGATAGCATAATGCATTATCAAATATAACTAATTTATATTATTTACTAAAAATCTTAAAATGAAAAATGTAATATCATGAGAGTGTAAAAAAAAAGGAATAAAAAAAGCCATATATATCCCAAGAATAGATTATCACGCTTAAATTACCAATATGTAATCAGCATATTATTCGGGGTAATACGCATACATACCTATTTATCTATGAAAAATTGGATACAAGTACTTATTTATATATAAAATCTATTTTCAATGATGCTTAATATATTATGTATCAGATAATTCTTGATAACGAGCATACATCATTTTCTTTACGCAATCTTTATATGTGTCCCCCGGTAGTGCACTATACGACGATGATTTCGCTCCTAAGCCCGCTGTAGGAACCCTTCTTTCCGCTTCGATGATACTTGTTCTGCCCTGGTTTGATTTGCCAAGCCCCATTCCTTCACTCCACCCCATTTTTTGTAAAAGTTTATTACCAACATTATCTGAACCAATTCCAGCTCTTGTAGGTTCTTCGTATGATACCGATATTTCCTCGACTCTAGTTTTCAAATATTTTTCTTTGAGTTTATTTGGTTGCGGAGGTTCTGGTTCGCCATATTTCGCCCTCCTTTCCTTAGCGCGATCGCGATATTTGTTGTTTCTTTGCTGAGGATCGTTTGGATCTAAACCACGTACTTGATACCAATTTTCCAAATTTTGTTTATGGAGATCGGATAGTTGTTGATGTCGAAGTAGTGCTTCTTTACTTGGAAATTGTCGTTTACACAACAAACATGCTAATTTACTCCAATCTGTGTGTTGTCTTTCTTCTTGTTGTACATCTTCTATTTCCTCTTCTGTGTCGCTACCGCCACCGTATGCAGCAACCAAGCCGTTATTTCCGCTCTGGTCTTCGTCTTCATGATAAGTGCTTGCTAGAGATTTTTTCTCTAAAATAGCGTATCCTGCATCCGCAGCTCCACTTCCAACGCCCTGATTTCCATCACCACCAGCAAATTCGGAATTCCAGTTACTCTTTGCATTCTCTTTCTTTTGATTCAAGGTTTTCGCCCAGCGTTCCATATCTTTCGCAATTTTCTTGGCTACTTTTACTTTATCCTGTTTACTGTCTTTCTTTTTACTTTCGTCTTCTTTTGATGCTTCTTGAGTTGCGGTTGTAATTGTGGAAGTTGTTGCTTGATTGGTAATTGTGTTGGTTGAATCGGTACTGCTAGCTGTTGCAGTTATTGTAGTTCCACTGGATGTAGTTCCCGTTGCTTGCGTTACAGTTGTAGCGGTCTGCATATACGAAGTCTTTAATAGTAAAAAAAGTCTAATAAAGTCTAATATTACCGAGAAAAGTATAAATTTGAATTACCTTTGCTGGCTGATACGAAAAGGATTCAGCATCCCAATATAAAAATTGTTGAGTATGACTATTATAATAATATTGCGAATTAGGATCATAATATAATCCTGTGCTTGGATCATAGTAGTAACCTGATGACTCATCATAATGATAAGTACTGACGTCCGGTACAGCTGTAAAAAATGCTAATATTATATTTTATAACCAAGTTATTTAAAAGCGCGTCATTAGATAAAAATTTACAATATATTTTTCCGTCGCTACCATGTGCGGGAACTCTTCCACTCGCTAAGGTAGTACTAGTCGGTGCCGTGGGTGTTGGCCGGTTTTTCATTTCTTCAGAATCCCCTAATTTCCTAGACGCTTGCAATTGTTGTATGGCTGACTGAGCTACAGCTGCAGCTGCGTTCACACGATCAGTTTGATTTAAAGATGGCAAAGTAATAGCAGATCCCTGCATTATTTGATTCTGATAATATTGCGTATAATACTGAAGATAGTGAGCTTTTTGTGCAGGCGTCTTAGCGTACAAATTGGCACTGTACTCTGCCAATTGAGCAACATCATCCAAAGTATATCTTTGTGGCTGGTTGTCATTTCCTTTCCATGTATTGGTGTTATTTATTTGATGAAGCTTGCAATATGTAATCTCCACTTTTCTACCATCTACTACCAATCCCTGTTTTGTAAGAGCTGTGTGTAAATACATGGCATCCACTACGTTGCCCATTTCTAGATAGCATACACCTCGCGATGTATTGGTGAGGGAATCACGTCCAATACGGATACTTCGTATCGGCATTGTTGAAAGATTTTTCATTGCCTGTAAGACTGAATCTTCAGTTGTCAATACGTCCAAACCGCGAAGAAGAACGGTATTTGTAGGATGAGGACTAATTTCATCGCTACCCTCTCCACCTTCTTCGCTCTCTGCTCGGGAAGCAGAACACTTGAAACATGTTTCGCGTCTCTTGAAATTATGTGCTCCACACTATAACGAACGGATAACATTAGCGTTCCATTAGATGAGTAATAAAACTTTATTAATAGATTTACCTTAACGCAATGCCAATCTTGTGTATTTTTTGCTGGTGGTTTATCTACATGGCAATCTTTCGGTATGCTGTACTGCATCAATGCTCGATATTGGTCCTGCAGCATCAGCACTCCCTGAAACAGAGAATTTCAGTGTTATCCCGTCCAACATTCTCCCAAAGCAGCTGTATATCCCGGAAACTTTCTTCTTGGTTGACGAAATTAAAGATATTTTTTTTTTTTTTATACGTATTTTCTACTTCATAGCTTTCCGTCTCGAACGAATAGTAAAGAAAATGTCGTGGTCTTATAAACGTGGGCCATTCCACACGACTTGCGGACCGACTATATATACATGTATATATGTACATGCGCGAAAATTTTTTTTCCTTTTTTTTTTTTTTTTGATCAAAAAAATCGAATTCGTGGAAACAAGCAAACATACAATGATTTGCTTGCATACAAATTTGTACGTGAATAAGAAAAAAGTCGTGCATAAAAATTGTCATTCTTTTAAAATGCTTGATCAATGAATAATTGCACCGAGAGAACAAAGTTAAAATATTAAAAGCAGACTTAAATAATAGAATAAAAAAAAAAAAGCTGTAATACTATGAACGTAGCAATATGTGATTTGTATACAAATAAATTGTCATGCCGGATATAATATATGCATTATATGTAGAAGATAAGACGATTGGAATGACCCTCCTCCGATCTTCATTGTTAGTCCACAAACTTTTATGATAGATAGAGGATAGGTAAAAAGCACGCGGCGCGGCCTTTCGATATAATGTAACTTTATAATCCAATAGACGGAATTGCGAGCGAGTTATAAGAAAAGTCTGCAAAGTATGTGGGGACTCCTAGATAAATAATTAGGTACGGTAGATTGAAGTAGCCTTTGATAGGTGCACAGCCATGGCCATGGGGAAGGCCAAGGGGCTGCGTTACCGTGCCTTGCCGCCACGGGGCGTCGGTGGCACGCGTACAACGCATCGGTTGGGTATCTGGACTGAACTTCTTTCTACCTGTTTCATCTCCATCCACCGTGCGGCCTCCTGAGTCGCGTTAAACTCGACGAATGCAAAACCTCGCGAAGCACCTATACAGAGCAAATACACACATATCCAAAGTTAATCCACGTTTTGCCTGGGTGTCTCTACTCTGAGAGGGCAGGCAATCACAGCACCAACCATTGACAGACTGAGTTTCGAACGAAGTATTTTCTTCGCTTCGTCGCTTGCTTTCATTTCCATTTGCCTAAAGCTCAGCAGAATGAATTCTACACGGGTGACAGACGATTTCTTTGGTATCTTTACGCGAACTTTAGTTTACTTTAATGTCAGACCTACCAAAAGCTTCCTTTTTTTTTTCTTTTTTTTTTTTTTTTTTTTTTTTTTTTTTTTTTTTTTTTTTTTTTTTTTTTTTTTTTTTTTTTNCTTTCCCAACAATTTCTGTTATTCAATTGTTATTGATACAAACAACATTGAATAAAATGAAACTGATTTTTCATACAGCCATAATTTTTCATAAAGGGTCATATATTCTATTGTATAGAGCGTATACAATAGAATATTTAATAACAATGCACTTTGTAGAGTTTAAATATTACTTTAAGAATAGAATATTTATATAGAATTGGTTGGTAAATTCGTGTTCCAATTAATTTAAATTTAAGACTTTAGGAATTTTGAAAAATATTTCATACCGCCCTTGTAAGATGAATAATGATGATTTGATTTCCCTCAAAATATTCTTCCTATGTAATAAATTCTGTACTTGTTATAAACTTACCTGATTCCAAGATCAATAAATTAATTAATGATTTGTATTCAACTGATAGTGATATTGATTGTTCTGCATCAACAATTTTGGGGTATGCATGATTGGTACCGATATAATACTAATACAAATGTTTGTACAATGTGATAAAAAATTGTTTGAACGTTTTTTTCAATTACTTGTAAAATTAAGAAAGATATTCGATAGTATTAAAACCTTCAAACAATTTTTCTGGTATGATCATTAAAAATGCAACAATAACTTAGGCTACACAAATCTAATGCAACTTGCTGAGATAAAAAGCAATTCACTAATTCGCACATTAGGTTTAGGGGAAATCAATTTACAAAAGTAATGATAATTACCTGTATCCTTTTTACGAATCAACCTGATGTCCTTGGGCATGAGACCACAGTTGAGGATGTCTTGCCGCACCTGTGATACACACATCATAATGATAACAGTGATGTATGCTTGCAAATGCTGGCTCACGAGTGGCCAATTATGTCGGGCCGCTAAGTTGACAACCTACGTCATTTTCTGTAATATGCTGAGCAAGCCCACGAATCATTATGGTGTTGTTCGGAGATTGAGACTTGTAGTGGATGCCTTCCATGGACGAACCGTAAGTACGTCCATGGTCGTGCTCAAAATCCATACTTTCTCGGCTATGATCGTCATCGCGATCCCGATCTCTTTCCTCCCGTTTCCCTCTACGATCTCGATCTCTATCCCTATCTCTGTCTCTTCTAGAGCGATCTCTATCTCTGTCGCGATCACGATCCCGATCTCTGTCTCTTTCTACAGAATCTCTGTCTCTTTGCCTTCCATAACGATCTTCTCTGTCTCTGTAGCTACGATCTCTGTCATCTCTGCTACGATCCCTTCTGTCCCTTGAACGATCTCTTTCACGGTCTCTGTCTCGACCACGATGATTCCTATATTCTGGACTACGATGATCTCTCTCACGATGGTCATTGTCACGATGTTCTACGTAATCAGGTGATCTACTGCTTCCATAATCATTCCGATAATCATAGTCAGAATTATGACCCCTTCTTTCGGGACCATAGCCTGGTTCCCAGGGGTCAATGTTATTACTGTACATGTTGTCCATGCATGCAAGTAATTTCTGGAAGAAAATAATTTCCAGTCTTGTATTTGCTATTATTTATTAAAGAAGAAATAATAAAATACTACAAAATTTAATTAATTTAATAATTGGAATTATTTTATAATTTATAATATTGTAATATCTCAATAAATTAAAAATGACATCTAATAAGTGTTATAATTGAATTACATCAGCAAAGAAAGCACGTTATTAAATTAACATCTATTGCCTCATATAACGTTATGTGATATAAAATAAAGCATCGAACGTGAAACGGAAATAAATTAATTTTATTCACGAAATATATCTATGGCTAATGTTAACTGTATTGTACACGAATATTAATTTATACGTAAAAATACAAATTCCAAAATTTTGTTCGCCACATATCGAGTTTAGCAATATATTCCTTTTTAACAAAAAAATAATGTACTTCGCACGGCCACTCTAAATTGTAGATTTAAACAGATGTTTGTAAAATTTTCTAACGTACTTTAACGATCAAACAAAGTAATGACAGAGAGACGTAGACATAATTATTAATACTATTATTATCATTATTATTATCATTATCATTATTATTATCATCATTATCATTACTATTATTATTATCATTATTATAACTAGTAATATTATCCCCCTTGAAGAAAGAATTAAATAATATTCCATGAAAAGATACAATAAGGAATAATATAATGCAAAAATATCGAACTGAGAATTCCGATCTAAAGAGGTGAACGAAACAGCGTGATGTTGATTAATAATCTTTGTTCAATATTGTTGCAAATCTTTAAAAATATACTAAATTTTTAGCCAAGTGAATTTTACGCTTTAGCAAGTTTATATAAAGTTTTGTTTTTACTTACTTTACTCGTTATTTACTCAAACAGTCGAGGATTAGTCTGATGTGCACAATGGCGTGGTTGCACCTCCTGTTCCTCTCTACAATATGGCGTCATGTGTGGAAGACGGACCCATTACGTGGTCTAAGAAATACGTTTTATCTAGAAATATTTCCGAGATGGCGCTTTAACTTATTCAATGTCATTAAAATTTAACTTTATGAAAGAAGAATTTTATTTTAAGATATTATTACTATCTTGATCCAATTTTAGTAAAGTTTAAATCAGATAGTCTTAATTTTATAAATTTATCGTTTATATATTGCATATATAAACATTGTATTCATTTAGATTACAGTCGTATTATACGTGCATGCGTATTGGTTCAATAACTTGTAGTAGTTTTCATGAAAATATCACATAACAAAAAATATCGTCAAATATTTTTTTCGCAAACAAGCAAATGTTAATATTATACCATACATATTTGTAAAAGCTTGAAAGTTATATATCTAAAAAGATAGTTTAATCGTTTAAATACAGCAACTGAATGGAAATAAAAATTTTCTAGAAGGTACAGCTTTGAGAAGAAGAACGCAAGATGGCGTCACTATGGCGTCACTTTCCCGCGTTAAAACGTTGAAATTGAAATTACTAAAGCATATAAACCGTTGTGTGTGGTTGAATAAATTAAAATTTTCAATTGCTTTCCAAGTTTGACTATTCTTTCAACGATAAACATGCTGTTAATGAAAAATGTATCGACAAAGTTGTAGTTTTTATCTTTGTCCTTACATTTTCCCGTTGTGGTCGTTTATTCAAAGTTCGATCATTTGTTCTGTTAACTGTTGTAATACGATACACCATATTTCAAAAAAGTTATTCTTTTACTCGTGTGTAGAGAAGGGTGACTAGTTTTTGTAAAGGGTAATGCTATCTTAATAAATAATCAATAAAAAGATTTTAAAAAAGCTAATATTCGCATAAGAAACATTGTCAATAATGTATCATGTGTTGAACTATAATTATCTTTTAAATTCTTTGACGATTATGTTTGTCAGATAGATATAAGAAAGTGTATGCAAAATGTTCGTTTAATTTACGTATAAGTTTTAAATATCGTAGTGTATGTTTATTGTGCAACAGTGGTGTAAATAATTCTGTAAAATATAACCTCAAACTGCGTGTTAAACGATTTAACATCCAATGTATCAGTGCCGTACATTAAATTCTATCACTGTTATACACAATCGGACAATAGTAAAAAAGTGTTTAAATCATCGACGTATCATCCATTCAAGAAAGATGACAATTTGATCTTCAAAAAAAAAAGAAAAAAGAAAAAAAAATGGACAACGTGACTGTATTCGGTAAGTACAGACAAAAAAATTTCGTACAAGTGTAATACATATTTAATTCACTTGTCACCGATTATTTGAATTTCAAAGAAATTATTTCCATTCGTGATAAACAAAAACCAATTCTTTGTTACTGGAACGAGTAGTTAAACGGCAATTCAACGATACTAATGCTATCGTTAAACGAGAAATAATTTCTAATCTAGAAATTATTCATGGTAACGGAACGATCAGTTTTTGCAATTTTAATTCTAGCAGCTTTGCATATAGCACGAAATGTACGTTGTATAGGTTACGTGGATTAAATCTGTTACATTTACAACGTATATTTGCAATATTCGTTTCGTCGATAATGCAAATATTCTGGATTTTATACGATAAATATTTTTTTTTTGCGAAACGTCCAAATGGTGATATTTAAGATGTAACAAGTATCTGTGAAAAGGGTTAAGTCCGTGATATCGGGGTCGGTTTCCGCCCATGCCGTACTTATTCAGATCGTGCGAGTTCGTTGAAATTCGGGTTTACTCGGTCCCGTCGGTGGTTGCCAGTGGTCGTTGCTGTTGCACAGGATGCCTGATGCATGCATCAGTGGCAGATAAACTTTACCTCGACCCTTTTAAATTACACACAGATTTACAAACCCGTTAATTACGTTCAGATATTTTTTTTTAGATATCACGAAACTCCTGTTAGATTTCTCGAAAATACAAATTACAGAAACCTCGCAAATATTCGTACCCTTATTTACAAAGACAGTAGAGAAGCATAATATTACACGGCGCGTAATATTTAGGTTTCTGGACTAGACTGCGCTTCGAAGGGACTTTTTCAGATGCCTGGGTTAATCGACCGAGCATCGTGTAATAGCCTGAAATAGCGAATTGGGAAATTTTTCAATTACGTCACGCGATAATACGTGGTACGCTGTTTATCAGGTACACGATAACACGACGAACGATAGAAAATCAAGCAAGCGAGGCTTGTTTGCGAAGGGTCTGCCTTGGCATACGATTCCAGAGACACTCCATTATTGGTCGCGAGCGTATTTGCGACTCGTTGCAGTTCGCTCGTGTTTACCCGACTTGCTAGAGGTCGCCAGTTTTACCTGGGGATACGTTTCGCGACCGCGAGGGTACACGATAGAGAAAGAGAGGGAGGAGGGAAGCTCGAGCGCGTACACGCTCTCTCGATCAAGCGTTATAGCCTGGACGGGGTGCGAATGGGAGAGGAGAGAACGAGCGAGAGGAGAAGCAGCTGGAGGATAATCGGATGCCGGAAGAAACGGAAGGGAATAGGGGGACAGAAAGATGCCGGGGATGAAGCGACGACGAAAAGGAAAAGGAAGAGAACGGCGCGAGGGAAAAACGCGGGCGGGAGAAAAAGAGGATAAACGAGAAAGAAAAAGAGGGAGGGGTGGTAGTATGGATGAAGGTGAGAAAAGGAAGAGAAGGAGGGGAAAATAAACGAAAGAAGAGAGGTACGGAGGTAAGAGATGGAGAAATGAAAATCGCTGGCGGAGAGTGGGAAAGGGACGGAATAGGGATGGAAGAGGAAGGGAAAGGGAAGGGAAAGGGAAGGAAAAGGGATAGAGAAAGAGAGGAAGGAGCGTCTGTGCGCAACCGGTACGACGCAGACAGCTCGTCTATATACTTGGTTCAACGACCACCGCCCTAGTATCATCCAACCCCGAAGTACCGGGCGGCTCGGTGGTCGCGCTGGATACTGGGGGTGGGTCGGGGGGTGGGTTGGCTGGGTAGGTGGTAGAGGGAGAAGAGCCGAGGCGGTGTTGAGCGGAACGGGCCACGGGCCAGTTCCGTCTCGATCCCAGGAGTAGAAGAGCTACTGGCCGCTTGTCTGCTCCCTTCTTTCGCTATAGTTTCATTTCTTTCCGTTTTAGTTCATTCTTCAGTTCCGATTGATTGACACGTTGGTACACACATATACATACATACAGACACGCGCGCGCACGCGGACACATAGACACGTACACATGTATAATAATATATAAAACGGTGGCGCGCGACACGTTGACACGGCCAGCCGGTGGTATACGTGCAAAGTATATGTACGCGAACAGGCTCTCGTCACGCATACACACGCGTACACGCACCCACACGCATACACACGCATACGACACGTACACGAAGGCAGACAGGAGCGTGCGCGAGCGCGTGCAACGGCAACGTCTTTTGAATATATAATTTGGTCACTTATAGAAAGGAAAAAGACAAAAGGAAAGAAAGAAACGTATACGTGCAGGGGCAAAAAAAAAAGCTAAAAAATCATCGGTTGACCGGTTGGTTGTGATCGACGAGTCGTACGCTCGATAGTCATCGTATCGGCTCTCTGGTTTGTCGTATGCTCGATGCACGGATACAACCGCGATCAGCTAGCGTACCTTTAGGTCCGTATCCGGCCAAGTGTTAGTACCAGGCCGCGTAGTACCTGCGTCTTCTCTCCATCCAATGCGCGTGCAACAAGCCCGCGGGTTGCTTGAGTTTTAGGAAACGTAATTCTCGCATTCAGGTACGTGGACAAATTTCTATTATGCGACCCGCGAAAGCGACAGCTTTCGCATCCCTCTCCATCCCCCTTTCCGAGCTTCTCCTCTCCACGAGCCCCCCAGCCACGCGGATGGGTGGCTCCGGACAAACCCCTTGGACGAGATTCGCCTTTCCTCCGATTTCGTTTACGCCGTTCACCGCCTCGTAAAACATTCGTTTTAAAGCTGGTTGGAAGGTTCGCGTGAACGACGGCAGAGAGAGA
Source organism: Euglossa dilemma (assembly GCA_002201625.1). Classification (NCBI taxonomy): domain Eukaryota; kingdom Metazoa; phylum Arthropoda; class Insecta; order Hymenoptera; family Apidae; genus Euglossa; species Euglossa dilemma. Next base: position 3,859,811 of record NIJG01000112.1, read on the forward strand.
ACTCGTCTCGTTCGGGGGTCCCGTTCTCGTCCGATCGATGTAACACACAGTAGAAACGATTGTGCATGCACTTTATTCCCTTTCTCCCTAGCATTTACATGTGTGCCTTGCTGTGATAGCTTTAAGTCGTGGAACGGTACGAACCTCGGCCCGCGGTTATTAAACGTCGAAGGGAAACGCGAGCGCGAAATTGTTTACCGCGAAGGAAACGATCGGCGGAGCGTACCGGGAATTACGTAAAGAAAGTGGCGCGTGCACGAGAAGAAAAGAACGTGGCAACCCTATAAACCGACCCCTTTACGACCAGATATGCCGCCCTCGAATGGCCGAGTCGCGTCGTTGGCATTACGCGTCTTGGCATGCCGTTCGGTCCATCAATTTTACGCGCGCGCCGCGACAATCGTTAACCCGCACAACCGTGCAAACAAGCTTTTCCACGAAACCGACACGATCGACGTCCAGTTCGGATTACACACGGTTTCGTCGCACCGCCGCTCTTTCCTTCTTCCGTCAATCGAACGATAAATTCTTTAAGGCTGCCGCGAGCCACGCGTTATCGTAGAGCTTCGACGAGGAATTTTTGATCGATACCACTCGCCCTTTCTCCTCTCCGCGGCAGAGAGCAAACTCTGAATGGCGGATCGGTGAATTCCAAAGGTTAATTCCGAAAAGTCGAACGCCGAACGAGAGGATGAAGACGCGTCGAAGCGGAGAGGCTCGCTATCTCTTCGATTTCGCGGCTTTTCGAGTGACCTTTGCCCTGTTCTTGCTGGTAGCCAGCTCCAAACCGCCCCTTGTCAGCTGATTGAAATCGATAATGGTGAGTCTCGGCTCGGCGGGATGTCTGGACAGGGCCTGCACCCTGTCGAGCGGTGCCCCGGGGCTCCGGAACCTGTAGCTCCGGTTCCTGCACCCGCCGACGCCCGTTCCACTTCCAGTTCCGGTCCCAAGCTGGCTCATCCGCGTGCCGCTCATCGATCGGCAACCGCTGCTCGCGGCCATCTCTGTCTCCTCTTGAAAGTACCTGCCGATCAGCCACATGTCCCTTTCATCCTCCCACTCGCCATTTTCTCTCATTTTCCCTCGAAAAACCAACCTTCCTTTCTCCACAGAGATTACTTTACCTCTCTATGCTCTTTGTCGGGATTAATTCCAATTCCGAACGGTGGACTCGCGTTTGACGATAAGAGATTTAGGAATCGTTTAATTTTCGTAAGAAATCGGACTTTGACGAGTGAAAGTGATTAACCTCTCACGATGCACCGAGAAGATTGGCACGTCGTGGATTTCTCCGTCGAAATTTGGAATACGAATGAAATTTAACTACGTCTCGAAGGTTCACGCGAGTTTCGGTACCGGAGAATTTCATGGAAATTCACCTGTGTTTGCGTTTAAAGTAAATCGTCGTGTTTGATCGCGCGGGGTTAATCGATCGGGGAAATGAGCGGGTGAAATAAGGAAAGTAGATATGACGGTAATTACTCGTGAATACTGGCGAGATGTATAGGCGCTGGTTTCCTCGAGGTCTTCGGCCTAGGCTCCCTAAGAACTCGATACCTTGGCCGTGACTGTCGCGTTCGTTTAGCGGTTGGTTGATCGGGAAGACCGATGGGAATGATGCCCATTAGTTTGTAATATTCCATGAAGACGCGGGCCAGATTGCGGCCTAACCTGTAATCTGTGATTTAATTGGATAGTCAAGAGATCGTCGATCGGTTTCGCAGGCCTGTATCCGGTGATCGATCCGCGCCTAAGCTGTTTAACGCCAGGCTTTACCTCCGATTGATTAGGGTATAAATTATTCAGCGGAATTTTACTCGATTTTCTCCGGGGAAGCAAGAGAACGCGTCGGAATAAACGAGCGGATTAACAAACAGCTCGGCTCGGTTCGAAACGCTCTCCGAGACTTGTCTTCCGAATGATTAATCACCTCTGCCAAGATTATGGCACTCTAAAGTTAGTTGGTTACCCAGTTCCGACCGAATCCGCTGGGTTAATATACCCGGACACCGGCGTTTCAACTTTTATACGCTATTGCCGACTGTGGCAGCGGTGAAAAATTCAGCCGCGAGATTAAAGCGTATTTTTCGCGCGGATGCAGGGTCTATCGGCCAGAGACGGGGGTAGATATCAAAGGATACATCCTTCCTCGGTGTACGGGAATACTCCAGGTGTGGTTTTCCTATTGTAGCCGTACATCGATACCTCGATGCTGTAGCAGTTCACGTGTTCCTTCAGAATGGAGCATAGATAACGGCGAGCGGTCCCGGCTTTATGCGGATCCTGATTGTACATCGTGTTCCCTATTTCGTAGTCTTCCGCGTGTTGCGCCAGCAACTTTGGTAGCACGATGTGCCTCTCGTACCTGAGAGGCTGGCAGCCGTTGGTTAGATAGTGTCATTTCCAAATGGAAACAACCGCGTTTCCGTACGTATCTCGCTAGACACGTCGAGCGATAGAGGCAGACAGAGATTTTACGCGATAACGAATTTTGGCAATAAAAACAGGTCGGAGGTACCTGTACACGTCGTCGTACGTGTTCCCGTAAACGAAAATCCCGGTGGCGTTGGTGTGAGCGTGCAGGTCGAGCACGCAGTCCAACGGGGTACGCGAATTCTTATCGAGGTTCTTCAACATCGGCTTAATCGCAAGCAGAGCCGGATGAAGCCATTCCGAGATCTTGTTCCACGAACGGTTCAAGTCCGCTCCCATCACGGTGGATCTTCGAACAAACACCCACTTTTTTTTTTCTTTCTCGCTTTATCGCCGGAGGATTCTGTATTTACCTGTAATTGCCGAGAAACACGCCGTCAGGGTTTAGCATCGGTACTATCTTGAAAACGACGTAACTCCTCAAAACTTGGGCGATGGGGTGGGAACTGACCAGAAAGTCCATTAGACCCTGGCAAACGAAGGAGGAGGGTGACTCGCCTGGGTGTATCCTGGCAAGGATCACCACCACCTTCCTCAGACGTTCTTGAGCCTCGTCCAAGTTCGAAGTTATCGTCACTAACTCGATCTTCCTCTTCTGTATCGACGTGGCCAAAGTTTCCCTCTTGGTGCAGGTCTGTCTGGCGCAAAGGTTGTCCAGATGCGCCAGGTAGCGGCTGTACGAGTACGGGTACGTCAGGGAAAACTGATACACGTCTTCCTCGCGGTCGAACGCGAACGCGAAGCTGAGAACGTAATGGTTCTGGTGTTGCGCGGACCTGTAGTAGAAAACCTAGAGGAAAGTTAGCTTTTTATGGGATACCGGTGTCGTTGGGCTTCATTCGCGGCCGCTCACTTGGTCTCTGGGAATCCGCTGCCATTTCGACCTGCTGCTGCTCTTCACCAGCGGCGTCATGCCGTCTCGGAACAGATTCGCGCTCTTGGATATGTTGACTATATTGAAAACCACGCGCTGATCCACTTTCACGTTGTCCACGGTGAAGTTGAACCACAAACGGAGTCGCGGGTTGCAGGTGTCCGGCCTGATGAACAGATCGTACTCGAACTCGGAGATAAGGTCGACCCTACCCAAATTGCCGGTCTCGAACGAGGCGTCGAAGCAGATGTGTCCTTTCTTCGCCTTCCCGCTGTGTCCCGGCGGTCTCATTATCATCTTGTTCACGTTACCTAGGCCGCCTTCCGTGTCGCTGTCCTCGCTCTCTGCGCAATCATAATTCTCTTTCAACTCTCATCCGTTCGCGAACGTCCAGCTGCAATTCTAGCAAACGAGCAGGGATTAATCGAGCGGAAGTACGAATAGAAAACGAGCGAACCAGCTCTTTGGTAGAGGCTGGTGTGCTCCAGCGGATCACGACCCTCTCCGTGAGCCATCCCCGAGTAGCAAACGCGAGCTGATCCGGCAAGCAGAAGACGCGGCAACGGACTGACTTTCCTCTAGGTTTCGCTACCTTTCGCCGTGGGTGTTACCGCCTACATGGATAAGCCGTGAAACACCGATCGTGCCGTTGGATCAGCACGTTACGGTTAATTCTCGTGTCGGCTCTCGTGCGAGGAATCTCTCGCGGGTTCGTGATTTCGCGCGGTTCGACCGAGCCAGGGCTGCCGGGAACTCGCGTGGCTGCCACGCGTCAGAAATCCCGCGGGCTCGTCAGAGGGCATTTACCAAAGTCGTTTGCGGTCACGAGAATCTAGTCGATCGAAATCTAAATGAAGAGGAGGTGGGTCCACCGGTAATTTACTTTCAACCGGGCGGATTCAGCCGCCGATATCCCGTTTTTAAAACCGATGCTGCCCGCCGCGGCGGCCGCGATCTCGTGGGAACGAGGGAAGGTGGCGGACGAAAGAGCTGTTGCTTCTGGTCACGAAACGTTGCAATTGCAAGTTGAACGATGAAGCGAACGATCTAAATGGGCTTTCCAACTTTCCTGCCTGGCCCTGCCGTTAGGTATCTCGCGCCTCCGACCGTTTCGAACCTGTTCTTTCTCACGTATTAACGATTCGAGGCGACAGAACGCCAAGAGAATACCTGGTTACATCGACATCCACGTGTCGTAAACGCGAAGAGGAGGGAAGCAGGGCTCCAAAGGTACACGTCACGTCTTCCAGGAACTACGTCTCGGGTTCTGACGTTCGGCTCCTTCGCACCGCTATGCATTATTCTTCGCTGGAGAGAGAGGTCTATACCGTGTCGCGTGCGGATTTCTAAATCAGGATTGCTCGATATCTATTTCCATGTCGGCCGTACGATGCCCGTAAATGACACATCTAACTGGCTAAAAGTTGCGCGCCTATAGCCTAGAAGAAAGAGGGATTAAAGCAGACCTTTTCGACTATAGCGGTTTTCCCCTCGAGATTGTGCAATTCCGTCATCAATCATTCAACGATTGACGCAGAACCCGGTAACGCGCTATACCGTCACGTGAACTTTCCGTAACCGGTCAATGGTAATGACCGACAATGACTCTCTGGCCTCTTGTCCGATTCGTCGGACTCGGAAGATTCGAACGATTCGAAAGACGGAGGTAAAAATCGAACGAAACGAGGTTTTCTGGAGTTTACGAGACACCGCCGTTCGAGCCTCGTTGGTAGGTGTCCTTCGTGCGAAAGGCTGGACCAGCCGTATCGATTGATAGCACGGCTTTAACGGCGCCACCTTATCCAACACGGGCCAAGCTTTCACCTTCGGCAGAGCTTTTTACAATTTGCCCGGGTAAATATCCGCGGCGTGTTGCCTCGCCGCGATTATGGCCGCGGAGGCGGAGGGGAAAGAAAGGAAAAAGAAGAAGAGAAAATTCCTGGGAAATTGGAGGGAAAAAAGGTCTGAGGACGCTCTGGTGCTGACGGTTGGGAAGAGCAATTAAAAGTGGGACAAAGAGGCCGGACAGAAAAGCACGGAACAATCAAGGGGAAGACGAGGGTGGTCGGGAGATGAGGAGGGAAAGGACACACTATAATACGCACCACTGAACTCGTACCGAGTCCTCGAGAGTTCCAGCTCCAACGAGAACCAGAGAGAGAGAGAGAAAGGCCCTCGATCGCTATATTCTTCGTGCCTGTTCCTGGATCGCGATCCGAATCGAAGGAAATTAGAGAAACTCGACGCGACTGCTTCCACTTGGTTCTACCTTGCCCTGGCATCGCTCGTTATTTCGTGGCGCGCGGAGAACGGAAGTTGGGTCAAGAGAGGAGAAGCAGAGAGGCGAGTAGAACGGTAATAATAGCGCGGAACACGAAAAGGATACGGGAGTTTGGGAACCGACAAAGGGAAAAGCGTTTCTGGTGGGTGGAAAATCGAGGGAAAAATGGTCCCTCTGGCATAGAATCTGGCGCGGGCTATATACGAGGAGCTGGTCTCCGAAGAGGAACACCTGCCAAATGTCAGGGTGCAATAAGCATCGAGCTCGCGTTGATCCTCGCGTGACTGGTTCTCGGGTCAGGGATTCGATCGACTTGACGGATCACAGAGGATCCATCGAGAAACCACGTGGAGATATAGGATGGTCGGTTAACACACGGAACGATCCACTCTCGTGTAGAGGTGCGATCACGCAGATAGACGGTGTGGCACGTGCTAACGTTTCAGTCACGGAACGATTTCTAGCTCGTTACGAGCAACTCTCTCGAAGACGAATCGGGCATAGTACGTACCAGTTTCCTCGGCGTCTGACATATCGAGAGCGGGCTCTGACTTGTCCCGAACTGGTCCACGCGAGCTTCAACTTCTCGTCGACTGGACGACACTAGCGGCGGATCCACGCGTCGGTTTCCTTGGTTTGTTGAATCGATACGTGTCCCTGCTGCTCTTTCTTTTCCTTTTTGCCCTAGACCACCACGCTCCGACTCGCGTGACTGTCCCTTGGCTATATATCCTTGCGGCCGAAGTTCATAGAACTATCGCGAGCTTTAACGAGCAGTCGTATCAGAGAGAGAGAGAGGGAGATGCGGTATGGAGAGTTTGCGTCGGTCGATCGGTAACGCGTGGCTTTGTATCCCGTCGAGAGTCGAGGATTTCACCCCTCAAACACCATCCATCAACCTATGGATCCTGGTAGTCGGAAGATCGATCGCTCCTCTTTCTCGCCTAATATTTCCTCTGCAAAGTTTTCTTCTATCGTTTCCGCATCGGTCTGCTATCCAGGTTGGTTACTTTAAATACCCCTCGCGAAGTAGTCGGTGGGAATCTTAAACAAAGTTTCCTATTTATTAATTACGCGATTGATGGTATTCGAACAATTTCGATTCCTTTATCGCTCATCTGGAAATTCACCGATGGTCTCCTCCACAGAGTCACAGGAATTCGCAGGAATTCGCAAGAATTCACAAGAATTCACAGGAATTCACAGGAATTCAAGAGAGCTTAAAGGGAGTCCGAAAACTGAAGGATATTTCCGAAATTCACGCAGCGTTTTAAATAATTCCTTAACTCGATCGAGCAGTATTTCGGATGCGGTTAACGAGATACACGCGTGATACGCTGCAGGAAGCTGCGTACTCGCTACACGGATGCAGCTTGCAGCGCACGTGTGGAGGTCTCGTTACCGGGTACGCGCAACGGGTTCTGTGCAACATGCAAAACGAGCTTAAGTCACGCATATTTATCTTTTGCTCCTGGGCGGGCAAGCGCAAATATGGCGCGCAGGCAGGAAGAGGGGACGAAATTATGGAAACTCGAAAAGATACTTTGCCGGATAGTTGTCCAGGCTCCGGGAACGCGTAACTATGCTAACTAACAGCGTCTATTAATCAATATTCCCGGGAACTTTTCATCCCGCGAACTTTCTTCGCTAGTTCCAGCCACGCCGCTGGAATTCGCGGCGAACTTGCCGCGAGAGGTTGCGGAACCTTGCTCCAACTACCACGGGCACGATAGGATTTCGAGGTCTAGTTTGAGTACTCGTGTTTCATTACTAAATCCAGGAGAGAAGAGTTCCTCCGCCGAAAGAACGAGGAGTGGCTCTAAGCCTGTCTCCAAACAGCCTCTTCTCCCGATCCTGATCAGCAAATAGCTCCCAGCTGAAGGATCTCGTGAACATCCGCCACATCTTGTCGGTGCTAACCATAGCCGAAGGCACTCGATACTCATTTAAACCGTGAACTCGATGATATTTCCAGGTTCAGTTAGAGCAACCGTGTTTCGCTGCTAAGTCCAGGAAAGAACGGTTTCCTTCGTTCCGAGACTTTCTTCGGATAATCCCTTCTCGCGATTCTGATATCGACGAGCAAAGATCTCGTTCATTAGTAACATCTTGCTGGTTCCAACCGCAGTTTAAAGCCTTTGGTACTCGTTTAAATTACGAGTTTGTGCAGAATTTCGAGGTCTAGTTAGAACAATCGCGTTTTGTTTCTGAATTTAGTATCTCTGAAAGTGTCCCTAAGCCTGACTTCGGGTAACCTCTTCTCGTGATTCTAATCCTGGTGAGAAAAGATGTAATAACAGTAATATCTCGCTGATTCTAACTAGGGTTAATCTTGAATTTTGAGGTCTAGTTAGAGCAATAGCGTTTTGTTTCTGAATCCAGTATCTTTAAAAGTGTCCCTAAGCCTAACTTCGGATAACCTCTTCTCGCGATTCCAATCTTGGTGAGCAAAGATCTTCCCGGATGAAAGATCTTATCCAGCAGTAACAGAACCTCGCCGGTTCTAACTAGCGTTAATCTAGGATTTCGAGGTCTAATTCGTGTAATCTCGTTTTCATTTCAAAGAGACAATCTTCTTCATCGAAAGATGAAAAATCGACCTGAAAATATCACTTGCCACGCTCCCCATTGCGATTGCAATGATCAAATATCCGGCAGACGAAGGCTGTGGCGTCCAGCGGTATTATCCTGCCGGTTGCATGTCCTGGAGTTCGTCATATTCAGCCGGACAGTGTCGCGGGATGAAAAACGAGGGAGGATGGTAAAAACTTGGGAAGTGGAAGGTTCGGGAGCCCGTGGTCCGGGCAAGTTTCGCGCGAGTGGTGGCTGCGTGTACGTGTGTTTGTTCGGCTGGTGAATGTCCTCCGCTCCTGGGCTTTGGCTGGGACTTCCTGGTGAACCCTTCCTTCCCCCGTGCCCCCTCTGTCCCCCGACTTGTTCGCAGCCGAGCTCTGTGCAACGCGGAGGAAGAGAAACGAGGAGAAAGAGAGAGAGAGGGAGAGAGCGAGAGGCGGTCGGAGGTGTAGGAGAGAGAGTGAATGACTAGGAGAACGCGAGAGATCGATATTCGAAACCCCTGTGCCGTTGGGCACCGAGCTCCTCTCGCCACCCCACACGCCCAATGGCGTAGCAAGAGGGGGCAATTGGGCTAGGTACTGCCTGTTCCCAGGATACTCAACAAACGGAAGTTTGGGACAAAGAGGAGGAGCGTTATAAATTGCCCGAGACGGGATTCGGGATTTACGCGATGCTGCTGCCTCCCCCTTCCCTGTCTGGCTGTATTTTTATCGTCGTCATTTTCATCGGACCCCGAGAATATATTTCACCGGATAATTTCGATTTTCCTATTATCATAGAGGGTATAATGGCCGGGATTATGATACAGCTCGACGGCATTTATCGTTTGTCCAGAATATTTGCTAGGTGTACGCCCGAGCGCGTCGATTCGATTTCCAAATTGATGGCTCGGTCGGTGTGGTAATTCGTTTAATGATTTTCCAAGACCGGAATTAAATTGGGATTAAAACTGCAAATAGGAAATACGCGTTTCGAGTTTAGACTTCGAACTACGGTCGTTGCACCGACGAGAATGCTTCAACGATTTTCGAGTCTTAAATTCGGAAGCTTCTGATAATTTTTGGACGATGGTATTAAAATTTAAATTCGTAAAAATCTGAATTTTCATTCATAGGAGATAATTTTTCCGATTGTTCCCGAGAGCGGAAGCGGAAATTTAAATGGAGATTTAAAAACCCGCGACTCCATTCTTCGATTTCTCATTGAAAGCTTTAACCATCCTCGAAACCTGAAATTCAATTTCAAATTTAGATTTCAAAATGCTCGGTTCAACCCCTGGAACCGAGATTTAAATTTTCGTCGATAGAAGCTCTTTGTCTCGATGTAAAACGAGAACGAGACATCGAAAGTAAACGCGTTTAGCGGAATCGGAAAATTTGCGTCTCCACGATATTTTCGGCGGAAAAAAAATCTAATTACGGCGGACTAATCGGATTTTCGCAGTCTGCGCCGTTGGCCTGGTCTGTCCTCGTATGCACGCTATTTACCATTAGATTATCATCCCCTCATTTTTTCGTCTCTCCCCTGCCGCGTCCCGGTTTGTGCTTTCTTTCGACCCCTCCCGGGCGGCTCTTTTCTCAGCGCGACTTTTTCATCCGCGTATCTCGTAGCCTCGCGCTGCGAATGTAACGGGCGGCGTCGAGCAAACCAATTATTTCTCCCGTGATCGATTCGCGCTCGTAATTCCGGCACCGAGTCATTAGCGAACGCTCTTTGCGGGATGTTCGTTAACATCGGCCGCGGCCGCATCGTTCGAGTAATAACGTGGGAAATGATATTCGCCTGCTACTACCCTTCCTGTCGCTCGATACTTCTCTCCTTTCGGCTCGATCCTAGATAAGATAACGGTCGATCAAGTGCACGTTATAATTCGACTGGTTTGCACACGCGTCCAAGGGATGGATATTTATAAATTATGCATGATGTACCCGCTTCCATTTCGATCGAGCCACGTCAGAGACCGTGCCATTTTGCTACGTTTTCTCTTTTCTTTTCTCTTCCTTTTTTTTTTTTTTTTTT